>BSBM01000009.1:2122500-2340000 GCA_027924585.1 Larix kaempferi
CTTCTTGTGCCCAGTAATTTGTTCATAATAGTTCTAGACTGCAAGAAGGGTCGGTTGATCCTTCTTGTGTTCACCATTCTGGATACAAGTGAATTGCTGGATATAGGTGTTCACAATTCTCTACTAAACGAAGGGGCGACCGATCCTTCTTGTTGAAAGTCAGAAGTCGAGACAAACAATTTTTATATGTTATAACTTAGTTGATGTCTGGGTCCCTTCTATTTACAGTGGAAGTCTGAAGTCAGGAACTGTCGGCCTAGACTTCGTAGATTAAATATTTTTACATTTATCTCGTAAATGAAGGGTTGGCTGACCCTTCTTATTAACTTATTTGATAATATATAGTAGTGGAAAAACTATTCTTTGTTTAAAATAAATATTATTTTTAATGTGCTCCTGTTATTTTATATTCCATAAATTGCTTCTAAAATTGATTTTGGTTATGAACAATGTGTCCTATTATTTTATATTTCAGAAATCACTTATGAAATAGATTTTGGTTCTCAATAATGTGTGCACCCTCTTTTGAATGGATTGAAAGTTGCTGAAGGAATCTCTTTTCTGGAAAGAAAAATATTGCATAATATCAGCATTCATGATGGATGTATCATTGTAAATGTTACCAAGACTTTAAATGCAAGTCTTCAATTTCCCTATCCATCAGAAGTTGTAGATACATTGTCAGAGGAAGTTGGTGGTTATATTCAATTACCTGTACCTGATATCGTTAACCACATTAGGTCTTCCCTTCACGAGAATGAGGTGAATAATATACCAGCTTCTACTTCGCCGAGTGTAGAACATATCATAACAACTGAGAATAAATCTTCTTTTATTATGAGAAAAATTAAGTTGTTACATAAGTGTTCAAAATGCAAGGATTGCATTTCCATAGGTTTTGTAACAAATGTGAGTGGGATTGTGTTTTTGAGGGCAATGTTTTGGGTGACTTCTCTATTTGTATTCTGGTGGATGAAGTGGTGTTTTCTTGTATTGCATGTTGTCCAAGGTTGAGCAGTGGAGGTTTTGTTCTATTTCCGATTAATAGAGTCATATATTTTAATAAAGAAACATTGCTTTCTGTTGAAAGCAATTTCAACAATAATAAATTTGAAACTACTTTGAAAGTATAAAGAGAAAATCATAATGTCAGGTTTGTGGGAGAGAAAGTTAATTTGATACATCAATGTTCTTTAAAGCCACATTATGTTTCTTGGGGAATAGTGTCAATTGTTTTTTAGGGAGACATTGTACAGTTCAAAGGACTAGATGCTGGTGAGTTTGGTATTTTAGTTCATAAAGTCTTATGCAATTGCAAGGATTGTGGTGTATTTGAAGGCTCTCTTTTAAGATGGACTACAAACAATTTACTTGACCTCAATGATGTTCCTTTGGATGTTATACTAAAAAAGAAAAAAGACAAAGTTATGGTCAACAGTTGGAACATTTTTTAAGAATGTCCTTTACAGATGGTCCTTCTAGGTATTCCCCATTTTGAATATACAGATGTTAAAGGTAATGGAACAAGGCCATACAATTCCGTAAAGTGGCAAGCTAGAACTAAAATTTCTGAAAGAAATTCAAGATCAGTACCTTAGAGAATTGGAATTGATCAGGGTGCATTCCTTTCAAAAATTGTTAGTGAACATTGTTGCTCAAATATTTGTATGTCAAAAAATTCACATCAATCGATAGTTGAATGTCTGAATAAATTTCATAGTATGAATGGAAATTCAAGAAGACAATATTTTATAAATTCTATGGGATCAAATGCTCCCATAGCCAAAGAAGGAGATGACAGAAAATAAGCATGTTTACAATGAGATTATACATAATAGACGTCTACCAAAATGCATGGTATAAACGCCATTAGATAAAAAGGAGCACTTTCTACAATTATAAAGGCATGTTTTTGAATGGTGATGTGAGAGTTGTGAATGGTAATAGTGGCTTGGAAAAATCTAGGGCGAACAATGCTGCACTGGTAGCTACCATTAATACAACTGTAGAAGAGAATTCAAACAAATCTCCACATATTACATGATTAATCAGTGAAGATGGAACAAGGAAAACCTTGAAATTATTGCCATTTAATGTGTCCCATGTTTGCTGCAAAAAATAGCAAATGAAGAAATCAAAAGTATCGGTTTGCCTACAATATCACAATCCTCCTTTAGCCCAAATAATTTATATTTTGTTGCAATCCTTCTAGTCTGTCTATCAACCTGGTTGGGCAAGCAAACATCTAGCATTTGGAACGTCCACGAGCCTCTAGGCATTTTAGGATAATTACTACTATGATGCATAATACATTGTTTACTGGTTTTTATTGTGTAAGTAAGTTGTGCCTATACAGATTATGCAGAGAATTCCTGCTTCATTTGGAAACTATTAAAATTATTTATTTAAAAAGAGAGATATTCTTGATACTGTATCAAAAAAGAAAGAAGAATTGATAAATGTGTTATTCAAACTAGGACTGAATATTATAGACATTGAACTTTTCACCTTAAAAGGTTGCACATTTTCAAATAAAAATTTACATTTTTTATTTGAAATTCACACTTTTCAAATCAAAATTTGCATTTTTTTTATTTGAAATTCACACTTTTCAAATCAAAATTTGTATTTTTTTATTTGAAATTCACACTTTTTGAATCAAAATTTGCATTTTTTTATTTGAAATTCATACTTTTTGAATTGAAATTCATAGTTTGATAACAAAAAACTGCAATTTTAAGGTTCATAAGGAGTCAAAAAACACACTATTCGAATAGAAAAACACATTTTTCAAAGCCAATATTGTCACTTTCAAAACCTAATTTTGCACTTTAGAAAGGTTGATATTGCCACTTTCAAAGTCTAAATTCACAATTTCTTAGTCCAAAATTTGCCTAATATGTCCAAATTTAATGAAATAGGTTTTACTAAGTTTAATTGTACCCAAAGATTTATTATATTTCTCCCTTAGATATTCTTATCCTACCTAGGAAAAGAGAGGCACCTTCAAGCTCCCTTTCTTTATTAATTCAAAGCTTGAGTCTATTATGTACACATTCTATAAAGTTGAAGAAGATGCTAGTAAGTATATGTTGGTTCAATTTCAAATTTTATATTAGATCCAAACAAATTGTACCAAACTATAACTATCTTAGAGTTCATTAAGATAATTTTTTTTTACATATCAAGAAAAATGTTTATATCTTAATAAATTTGGTCCCTCACAATATTTGATAAAGCAATGTCAAAGATCGATCTCTATTAATATTATCACATAAAGGAAGTATCCACCTCTCTATTAATTGCCACAACTATTATTATCTCTATAGAATATATAACAAGCATATATGGTTTGAAGTTTCCACTTGCTTCTTAAGGATAGGGGTTATGTGTGCTAGGTCATATCTGTACTATATGATACAATGAAAATCCTCTCATTCATCAATTAATGAGCATTTAAGGACTTTTTAGGTTTTAGTATTTTTCTTCGCCTTATTCTCCGGTTATTGAAATTAGAATAAATAGTGAAATAAATACATTATCCCAATTACCTATATTATAAAAACACTTTTTCAAGTTACAAGTGAGAGGACATTTTTATATGATTTCTTTTACTAGGGGAATTGACAACTAGGGCAGTGCACGTACTTGTGTTACATAGGGTCGAATCCCGACCACTACCACTATAGGGCCTAGTTGCACCCACACAACCCAAAAGCATGAGACATCGTAAGTCGGAGTGTTTTGAACTTGTGACATCTTTTACAACATGTCATCTCATTTCACTTCATTTTCCAGTCGAGCTACACCCTCGTGGGCCATTTTTCTATGAAATTATTAACTATGATTAAGAAGTTTTTTTTTCCCACATTTTAATTTGTCATACTTTATAAACGACTATTTTCATTATATAAACCTATTTATAATGGAAGTAAAAGATCAACAAAATACCTAATTGAGTGGATCAAAGTTATAACAGTTAGAAATATAAACAAGTAATCAACAAATGTAGTAAGCCAGTAATTAAGAAATCAATGTGTTTCAAAGGAATCCTCACCGACTGCCTTGGTGATGATGTATGACCCATATCGAAGTGCAAAAAGATTATGATGGGGTCCAATGAGCCTCTCTTTCCACAAATGCAACCAAACCTTATCACCCACCTGGAACTTGTGTGGAACCCAATGTTAGTTATGTAACAACCCAAAAATACTACTAAATTAAATATAAATGAAAATATAGAAAAACTAAATTAATATTAAAAGGAATAAATAAATAAAAGGAAATGAAACACTTATCATCATGAATAGGATAACTATGACTAATAATATTAAATAATAAATAAAGGGAAATTTCTAGTTAAATTAATAAAATATACTAGATTTAAATTCCAATGAAAATAAGAAAAAACTATAAAAAAGAGGAGGATTGGAGGGGAAGGGCATTCATTTTTCCTACCTCTGAAGGAATATAGGTGTGATTATGGCAAGGAAAGAGGACAATCTATTGAATTTTTAATGGTTAGGAGATCTAGGGCTCTCAGTGTCTCAACTAAGGGGAGACACCGAGGGGTTGGTTGGGTGGAGAGTCATCTCCCACATGTTGTTTTACCTCATTACTTATTGAGATCTAGAGATATATTCCTTCAATCACTCTTCAATTTCAGGTATTTTTTCTCCTCATTTCATTTGATTATTATTATCATATCTTAGTTATTGTTTAGATCTACAAATTTTCCATAGCAATGAGAATATCTTAAGATAATTGAAAGTGAATAATTGTTTTCTAAATAATTGTGTGTTTAAGGACTATCAGGGCCTTGCAATTCATGTTACTACTTGTACTTGGTATTGGTTTTTTCCAAAATGTCATGGACTTTGCGGATGTGTTCGATTTTTTCAATAGATCTGGTGGCCTTATCAGCCTCAGTATGAGCATGGGAAGAGATACAAAAATTGGGGCCAATGGTTGGAAACCCAAGCACACCTGAAAAGGGTTGTGGTTGGTAGAGCTATGAATGGCTGTGTTATACTCTATGATGGACATATGGAAGATTATCATCCCGTGTGAAGGGATGTTTAGAATTGTACATTCTCAAAATATGCACAATCATCTGGTTGACTACCTATGTCTATCCATCGGTCTAGGGGTGGAAGGCAGTCAATTTGGCGATCTTGGTATCCATCAATGACCATAGGTTGAACGAAAAGGTGCTTAGAAACATGTTGTCCTGATCTCAAATTATAGTCTATGGAAACCCGAAATGAACCCAAACACACTCAAAGAAGAGCTTAGCAGTGGGATCTGCGGATATGATCAACTTATAAGTTATTAGAATGGCCATCTTAGTGAAGTGATCCATGAACACAAACACATAGTCATTACCATGCTTGGTTGAAGGTAGTCCTTTTATGTAATCCATGGAGATGGATTCCCATAACCCATTGGGAGTAGGAAGAGGGGCATACAACCCCTAGTTCTTAATGGCAGGTTTTGTGATGGCACAATGGCGTAGGAAGTGCATGATCTAATGCATATTCCAACATCTTGTCGAAGATTGGGATAATAAAATACTTCCGCAACACCGCCACTATCTTTTTGGTGACAATGTGCCCTGCCACTAGACTGTAATGTGCTTCCCAAATTAGCTTTGCATGCTTGCTTGAAGGAACACAAAGATGGTCTAGGTGGCATAGAATTCCATCTTGGAGATGAAATTCAACCACTTCTGTGCCTGCACATAGTGCTTGATAGGTGGGATAAAGTTTGCAATCACTGTCATATAGTTGAGACAAATTGGAGGTCTCATGGCCGCAAGAGTTGAGCACTGTGGTCAATGCTGCTACTGGAGGTCGACTAAGGAAATAAATGTGTGAGTATTTTGATCACAGTAAGATCTAGGAGCTATGGAGAACCTCACAAAATCGAATTATTTGCAAAAACCAGTGAAAAAGCTTGAAAAGGGAGACAATTTTACACACAATGTGAGCTTAATATTTGCATTAACTGACTGTCTAACATGTGAAAATGTTAAGAACAGGTTTTTATTACATCCATGAGAAATTTGAGAGCATTAGATAGCTCAAAATGAGTGTACAAGTCAAAATTGCCAAATTGGCCTCAATCCCCCCTAGGTGGGTCCAACTCAGTCCTAATCATCCCAAACAGTCACGAATTCAGGTGTGAAGGTGGCTGAAGCATGCTGGGTCATAAATGAGGCCAATGCAGGTGTGGGTGAGAAAGTAGAGGTGTTTGGGAGGACCAAGGGAGCAATAAATGCTCCAAATCTAGCCAAAATTGGGCAAAATCCACCCTAGTGCCCTTAGTCAACAGAAATTCCCCAAATCAAGGAGAGAGAGGGCTCTAACATTTAATGAAGGTGCACTTGTGGACAAAACAGGAGGTTGGGTGAACAGGTTTTCTTGGAAGTGGGTGTGAACACTCTCAAATGTGGGTATTTGACCAACTAAAGTCACCTAGTCCAAACTATGGTGTAATTAAGTACATGAGCAATAAAAAATTGACTATGGTTATGGACTATGGTACTAAGTATGGATTACTGTTCTAACACCCCCCCTTAACCAGAACTTAGTACAACTCATGAAAATAAGTGGGAGGCCTTGGAAACAAAGGCTCAAGTCACCTCATTACAAACATAATTTTTATTTGTCCATATAAACCGAGGACAAGAAGTAAAACCACATGGGATAAAAACTTCCCTCTAAAATGGACATGGGGCTGAACCTGCAATTAAATTGCAGCAATCACCATCCATCACTCACTCCAAGCAAAGCTCTCAAGTGAGTGAAGGTCTTCTCAGTAAAACACTTGGTGAAAATATCTGCAGTTTGCTCGGTGGATGGGCAATATTGCAAGGAAATCACCCTGTCATGCACCAAGCCCCAAATGTAGTGCATATGGATTTCAATATGATTTGTTCTTTTCCTCTGTACTGGATCAGTAGATATCTTGATGGCACTTTGATTATCCACCCAAATTTTGGTTGGAGAATCAATAGCGACACCAAACTCCCGAAGAATTCCTTGCAACCAAACACACTGTGTGGCTGCGTTCACTACTGCCCTGTACTCGGCCTTTGCTGATGAAAGTGAAATGGTATGCTATTTCTTACTTGACCAGCAAATGGGACCTTCAGCAAACATAAAAACAAAACCTGAAGTGGAATTTATATCCATGGGATCTCCAGCCCAATCGGAATCAGAAAATCCAGCTAGTTGTAGCGAAGAACTAGCTGCATAGTGTACCCCAAAGCTCTTTGTTCCTTGGACATATTGAAGGATCCTTTTGGCTGCCTTCCAATGGATCTCATGTGGCTGCTGCATATATATTTATATAGCACTTACAGCATAATACAAATCAGGTCTTGTATGTGTAAGGTACAACAAGCTTCCAACTAGCTGCCTGTAGAGTGTGCAATCCACCAATGGAGAGTCTTCAAATTCACCTAGTTTTATGCCTGAAAGGAATGGGCACTTGGCTGCCTTACATTCAGCCATTTTAAAATTCAATAACAGGTCTGAAGCATACTTAGGTTGACTCAGCAATATACCTCTCTCAGATTGCTCAATTTCCAAACCCAAAAATTGCCTTAGCAATCCTAGGTCGCTCATGGCAAATTCACTGTGCAAAGAAGCTTTAATTGAGCCAATTTGTTTGTTGCATCTCCCTGTAATTAAAATATCATCAACATACAGTACAATTAACTGCAAATTATCATCACATTGCTGCAAATAAACATTTGGATCAGACTTGCATCGATAGAAACCAATTGAGAGCAAAAAAGCATCCATTTTGGCATACCAAGCCCTGGGGGCTTGCTTGAGTCCATAGAGTGACTCCTTCAACCTGCAAACAAGTGTGGGATCCTCTTGGAATCCTTTAGGTTGCTGTATATAGATATCTTCCTGTATCTCACCATGTAAGAATGCACTTTTAACATCCATATGGTGAACTTCCCAACCCTTACTAGCTGCCATGGCTAGAGCTAGTCTAATTGAGTCCATCTTTGCAACCAGTGCAAAGGTCTCTGTATAATCCACACCATGGATCTGTGAGTATCTCTTATCCACTAATATAGCCTTGTACTTCATATCAGAACCATCAGCAATAGGTTTGGTTCGAAAAATCCACTTACATTGCACAAGTTTCCTCTTGGGAGGAAGAGGCACCAAATCCCATGTTTTGTTCTCTTGGAGAGATTAGAATTCTTCTTGCATTTTTGTTCTCCACCTTGGATCATGATGAGCTTCCTGATATGATGTTGGATCAGATCCAATCATCATATAACAGTGATCAGCAAGTTCAATTTCATTTGCAAAGGAAGCATTGATTGTTTGAGATCTAGTCTTCCTAGGCTCTTGGGGATTGCCTGCCAATTCTCCTGCAGCTTGTATGATTTTTTCAGCCCACTTGGGCCTTGATGGTGACTCATGTATAGAAATGTCATCTTCAGCCATGTCATATTCAACAATATCAGAAAAATCAGAAGTGGAATCATCACTAATTTCATTAAGGTGTGGAGGAGAAGAGCTTTCCCCTGGTGCAAGCTCAAAATCAGGAATTGGTTCTTCTTCGAATTGCACACTTCTCTCAATGAAAGTTTTGAGTGTGGATGTGTCAAAGAGCTTGTATCCCTTTTTGTCTTCACCATATCCAACCATGATACATTCTCTGCTCTGTGTCTCCAAAGCCTTCCTCTTTTCTGATTGAATTCGAGCCCATGCTCTAGACCCAAAAATTCTGAAATTTGACACATTTGGTTTTTGGCCAAACCATGCCTCATAGGGGGTTTTTCCTTTGACTAATTTGTGAAAGGATCTGTTCTGAATATGAGCAGCACAATTGATGGCTTCAGCCCATATCTTAGGGATTAGATCCCTAGATTCAATCATGCAAGTGGCCATCTCTTTGAGAGATCTATTTTTCCTCTCTGCCACACCATTTTGCTGAGGTTTGTAGGGGATTGAATGTTTCATTTGGATGACACATTCCTCACAAAGATGCTGAATGTTGTTATTCACATAATCCTTTCCATTATCAGTCCTAAGGATCTTTATCTTATGACCACTATGATTTTCCACTAAAGCCTTCCAAATCTTCAATTTCTCAAACACTTCTGATTTCAATTTAAGGAAGTAAACCCAGCAGAATCGAGAGTAGTCATCTATGAATGTGAGTACATACCTTGATCCACCATATGATGGAGTGGGAAGAGGACCAATGAGGTATGAATGTACCAATCCAAGTGGTTGAGTAGCTCTCCTTGCCATTCCCTTCTCATAGCTGTGCTCAGGATGCTTTCCAACTACACAACCAATGCATGCACCATTGGAAGATTTGATTTCTGGAATCCCTTCCACCATCTCGTCCTTGTGCAATGTCTGGAGATATTTGTAGTTCATGTGGCCAAATATTTCATGCCACAACTTGGAGGTCTCAATGGCATGAGAGACAAGAGCATGGTCACTATAATTTGGAATGAAATTGGAGAATTTGTACATCCTCTCTTCATGATCAGCATACCCCACTGCCACAACTTGATTTGAAGAAAATTCTGAGATTTCTACCAAATCTGGAGTAAACGTTACTCTCTTGGCTTCTCCTGTATGGGTCATTTGATAAACTGATAGAAAATTTGCAGCCTATGAAGGTACATAGAGCACATCACTGAAATAGCCATGCTCCATGTCAATCCTACCAATCCCCTTTGTCTGGATTTTTGAATCATCTCCCATTTGAACTGTTGGGCCACCATTCGAATGCATAGAAGAGAAGAATTCTCTGGATGAAACTATATGTCTGGAAGCTCCTGAATCAATGATAAAGGATGAGGGATTCGAAATACCTACTACCAAAGCATGAAATTTCTCCTTATTGTCGGGATTTGAGGTGCTCTCTTTCTTCCTTGCGCCCTCAGGGACTGGGATGTTGTTCTTCTCCAACAGCTGCACCATTGAGTCAATGGTTTTCTTCATGCATGAGCTCTTTGGATTCCATCCCTTATGACAATAGGTGCATTTGATCTTTTCCTTTCCCTTCTTGTCCTTCTCCTTTGACACATTCGAACCTCCATATGCAGACTTGGTCTTGTCAAACTTCCTCTTCTCTGACTGCTTCAAATTCTTGGCTTTATGCTTGCCTTTGTTGGCATTTGAAACACCCATTGCCAGTGCTTTGTCCTTTGATTTTCTGGTGCCCATCTGAACTAGTTTGTCCTACTCCTGAGTGAGACACTCCATGAAGGTAGCTAGTGATGGCATTTTCCAATTTCGAAGGGTCATCTTGGCTGAGTGAAATGTGCTAACAAATACAAAAAATTATGGGCCTAGCTTCGAAAGGATGGACAGAATCAGTTGTTCCTCCTTCTTAACAATTCCACATTGTTGCAGTTGAAGCACTAGTGACTTGAAATTAGTGAAGAACTCCTGGATGGTTTCAAAATGCATTGGGCTCAAGCTAATGAGCTCGTTTCCAAGCTGGTGGCCTCTCATTTCATCAATTTTCCCAAAGAGTGATTCTAGATTCACCCATACTTCATTGGGGGTTGTCAAACTGTCTGTATGAAACAAGAGTTCCCTCGAAATGCTTAGGCATAGCAATCCATAAGATTCATCAAGTCGATTGTAGTACTTTGCTTTCTCCACAGCAGAGTTTGGCTCCACTTCTGTGCCCATGGTTACTCTATAGAGACCCTTAGATCTCAGCTTGATAACCATTTCAGCCTTCCAATCGAAGAAATTGAAGGGCATGAGAAACATTTTGTTTGCTTCCATTACTGCTCCGTTGATGGTGAGAAAACTACTGAAACACCTGCAAAAAACACTCAATTTTTATCTGGAAATCCTCTCTAGAATGCAGTTCAATGCTCAATATTGACCTGCAACTAACTAAATCCACAATGGCTTTGATACCATGTGAGTATTTTGATCACAGTAAGATCGAGGAGCTATGGAGAACCTCACAAAATCGAATTATTTGCAAAAACCAGTGAAAAAGCTTGAAAAAGGAGACAATTTTACACACAATGTGAGCTTAATATTTGCATTAACTGACTGTCTAACATGTGAAAATGTTAAGAACAGGTTTTTATTACATCCATGAGAAATTTGAGAGCATTAGATAGCTCAAGATGAGTGTACAAGTCAAAATTGCGAAATTGGCCTCAATCCCCCCTAGGTGGGTCCAACTCAGTCCTAATCATCCCAAACAGTCACGAATTCAGGTGTGAAGGTGGCTGAAGCATGCTGGGTCATAAATTAGGCCAAGGCAGGTGTGGGTGAGCAAGTAGAGGTGTTTGGGAGGACCAAGGGAGCAATAAATGCTCCAAATCTAACCAAAATTGAGCAAAATCCACCCTAGCGCCCCTAGTCAACAAAAATTCCCCAAATCAAGGAGAGAGAGCACTCCAGCATTTAATGAGGGCACACTTGTGGAAAAAACAGGAGGTTGGGTGAACTGGTTTGCTTGGAAGTGGGTGTGAACACTCTCAAATGTGGGTATTTGACCAACTAAAGTCACCTAGTCCAAACTATGGTGTAATTAAGTACATGAGCAATAAAAATTTGACTATGGTTATGGACTATGGTACTAAGTATGGATTATTGTTCAAACACAATGACTCAATTCGTGCTTCCCTTCTTATATTTAATGTTCAGGTGGAATTTCTGCAAGTATGTGGACCAATTTTGGTGATGGTCATTGTGTAACTTTCGTTCTATTTGCATGAATTGCAGTGGCTTGTGATCAGTGGGGATGACCATCTATTTTACTAGGATGTAATGCTTCCATTGGCGACAGTCTTGGAAAATGAAATACATTTCCTTGTTATAGGTTCGGTATTTGAATATTGCATCTAAAAGTGTCTCATTATGATATGCCACTAGATTCCCATGTTGAGTGAGGACTATGCCAACAACATAGTCTGAAGGATTTGTGTCAATTTCAACGTATTATTGTAGATATGATAAGGTAAGTATGGGAGTTGAACATAAGCACTGCTTCAGTTCATCAACTATTTTTGGTTATGTCTTGGAGAATCCCAACATAAACTTGCGATAGAATTTCACAAGGCCTAGGAAGCTGCAAAGCTCTATGAGATTTGTCACTATGAGCTAGTCATGAATGGATTGGACCTTGGCTAGATCCACATGCGCACCATGCTCGTCCACAATGTATCCCAGATATTGAATCCTCTCCATGAAAAATGAGCACTTCTCTATATGGGCATATAACTTCTATTGTCGCGGGGTGTTGAGGACCTAATGGATATGCTGCAAATTTTTTTCCCACTTTCTGTTGTAGATGAGGATATCATCTAGATATACAACCAAAAAGAATTGGTAAATGGTAAGAGAATATCATCCATCATCCTCATGAAATTTGTTGGAGCATTAGTCAATCCAAAAGGCATGACCAAACACTTGAAAAGGCCTTGCCAATATTTGAAGGCAGTATTCCAGACATCGGTCTGCTCAATTGGAACCTAATGGTAGCCATATTTCAGATCAATCTTACTGAAATATTTGGAACCCTTGAGATGGTCAAGAAGGTCATCGATCTGGGGAATGGGATACCAATTCTAGAATGTGATTTTGGTTAGAGCTCTATAATCAAAACAAAGTCACCATGTCCTAGCTTTCTTTTGTACCAACACAATTGGACTCCCACAAGCTGAGGAGTTGGGTCAAATATGCCCTTTCTGGATTAATTCTTGAATCTGACATTTGATTTCTTCGATTTCCATGACGGAACACTTGTATACTAGCCCTTCAGGTAAATGTTCCCTGGGTATCAAATCAATGGAATTGTTTAACTAGCAATGTATTGGCACCTCGATAGATGTGGTGAATATGTCTTTGTATCCTTTCATGATCTTGTCCACCTATTTCTTCTGTATAGAGGTAGACTGTGTAGAGGTAGTGGAATTTGTTGTGATCTTTCACTCACCCTCATAATGAATCATGAAGAGGAAAAATTTCCCAGTCTGGGAGATTACCTTCATGCACTGCTCAGTTATAATGAGAGACAATGCGGTGTTGGGAATTGTATCGGGTATCCTATAGAGTTTCTTTCCCAAAGTAACAATGACACTACAAGGCCTAGATTCATACACAACATGATGTTTCCACATATATGGTTGTCCTAGAAGAATATCACAAAATTCAAGTGGAGATACATCACACATTACCTCATCTTTGAAGGGCTTAATGATGTAGGGTAGGAGGCATTTTTGACTAACGTGGATGTCCCGTCCCTAGCTAAGGCACCTAATGTTGTAGGGTTTTAGGTGTGGTGTCATTGGAAAATTCAACCACTTGAAGACCTCTACCGAAATCGGGCTCTTTTAGCTTCCATTGTCAACAATGAAATGTAGTGCAATTCCCTTGACCCACATTTGTGTGTGGAAAAGGCATTCTCCTTCCTCTGGCTCCTTTGCATCATTGAGATGGACATTTTTGGTAGCGATGGAAACAATGGGTTATGCATCGATCATATTTCCCTTGTCTACAACTGGGACGTTGGGTTAAACATCAAATTCACAACCGGTATTTGACTCTGAAGCCTTTATCTTGGCCACCAATGACTTCTTTGAGTGGCATTCATCAGTGTTGTGTCAGGGGCTCTTATGGAATTGGCACCATTTCCCAGTGTCCTTTTTTTTTCTTCCTGTTACCCTTCTTTGCTCATGATTTGGACTGGTTTTCCTTACTCTTTCCTTTGTTTTTCAGCCTAGGGTTTCCCTTTCCTTGCTTATGTGACAGATTCACAGACCCAAAATCCCGCTTATTCTTCTGCTTAAAATTTTGCTCGATTTTGACAGCATATCCATCAGTGGTGCCTAATGACGATATTTCTAGGAAATCCATTTTGGTTTGGATGTACCTATGTTGGATATTGCAATATTTCAAAACTAGATGTCGCCTGAAGTCCCTAATATCAAGCTTTGTGCACAAGGTATCGAAGTTGTTAGTGTACTCTAGCACCATTGGGTCCCTCTCCTGTCGCAAAGTGGTCCATTTTGTGTATTGGTATTTATAGCTACCAGCAGGATAATATTGATTCTTGAGAGCATCCACAAAATATGCACAGGTTACCTTGTGCCTAAAATATCAGTCCCATATGTGGAATTTTTCTCACAATAAGTGTCCCACCAATCTTTCACATGGGGCACTGCCTTAAGGAGCGCAAAGCTGATATTTTTTGTATTTGAGAAATTGTGGACAAAGAAATAACAATCTAGAAAACTCAACCATTTATCTAGGGAATCAACATCTAAATCACCTTCAAATACAGGAATATCAAAGTTAACTTTCACCTTGAAGGGTGTGGCTCCTCTGAAGTGACTTCTTTTGCTTGACAATCCCCGTGATTCTATCGACATCTATCAAAGGATTTGGTAGAAATGATCTATCATCTTGTTCCTTTTTCATGCGAGGGATTCCTTGAGCAACATTTTGATAGTATATTCTAATCTACCATATCCTTTTTTTCAAGGCCATGGGGGGCGGTTTGGGCCATCGAGGGTGGTCTTCCTCAAGATAAACTAGTTCAAGACCCAACTGTTTATATTCCAACCTCGTCGGGGACATGCATGGAGAAATAACAAAAGAGAAGATCGCTCTGATACCACTGATCCAAATTTATGTGAGAACAAAATGAAAGAACATATATAGAACCACATACATAGATATATTTCAAGGAACACAGGGATACAATAAAGACAAATTATACTAAATGGAGGAAATAGAATAGACTATAACATAAAGAAGCTAGAATGGTGGTATCTTATCTTTTAGAAGATGTGATGACTACGCTCATTGATGACAAGTTGAATACAAAAAGAGGCTAAAAGGGGCTATTTATCATAAGCATGATGGAAATAACCCTAAACATCCAAAAACCTAACCCTAGGAGATGAACCATCATAATGTTAGTGGCCCCAAGGTGGTTAGTTGAACAATCAACTTCCTGGGGTCATAATTTTTGCATACGATCTCCATTTGGGGCACTCGGTAGACAATTGAAAATATATATCCAAGGAGTACAACTGTGTATTAAGCCCAAAAATGAGACTATGGCTATCATCTAGGCCATTGTGAGCCCATAAAACATTGCTTAGGGCTTTAAAACGACCCACGAAGTTTAGGACCCAAAAAACCATAGACTCAAACTACTAGAAAAATGCCAATGTGGAAAACTGTTTTGAACCAGTGGAATAGATGCATGGCCACCAATATCCATTTGGATCAACATACCTTCTTGTGCACCATATATGTGTATTTCCCCATAATTATGAAACCTATATCTTAATGGATAATTTATGCATGCATGACTCTTGAGGTCGGTAACCAAATCAAAAGTGTAATTCTGTTCTTTGTAGGATTGAAAAAATATCCATAGAATAGGATATGATGAATTTTATATACAATCGTACACAATATTAATTCTTGTATATGTCTAGTTGGAGCTCCTTTGAACTGATATCTTGTACAGACAAATCAATCGGGAACCCATTCAACCAATTTGTAATCTAGTGAGTTGAGGTGCAACAATCAATATGGCTTTGGAACAAATTGGTGTGATCATGGGTTATGGGGAACAACGATAGATATGTGAGAGTGGAGAGGTATTATATGTATGATTCATTAAGGAGGTTCATATAATATAGTGTTATCTCCATACCATATTTTTTCATGTGTACATGAATGTGAATACCTTGGATACTAATAATTTCGTCTACACGTATGAAACTACTTATGTTGCGCCTCTGTCGACATATGTAACGGGATAAAGGTTGGGTGATCTTTCAAAATACATATAGGGTTTGTTTCCTAGGGGAGAATTAAGTGCCATAGAAATGACTATTTACCCCATTGAAGGAATCCATAGGCAAATCATCAAAGGAATCAATATAAGATAACAAATAGATTGATATCACATACCAATGAAATAGTATCTTGACACCTAGGTGGCGTAGGTGATATCCTAGATTTGATAACTGCAACATTGATTCAAGAGAGGATTTATTTATATCCTTGTTCCAAAACTCACACCACTGCACTATTTATTGTAGATTGAGCTTGGTGAATAGATAATTTGGAGGACGAGAGATTGTTCCATGCACCCTAAATATGGAACAAGGAGAGGGAAAGGATTCGACATTAATTTACAGTGAGACTCTCTATGGGTTGGGTCAAACCAATCAGTTTCATGTAGTTAAGATACCAACGTTTCCATACTTGAAATCTCTCCGAGATATCCACACTCTCCATGCCACATGCCCAACCAATTCTAACTTGGCGTGTTATGGCTACTAAGCCCACCTACCCTCGCTAAACTGTAGATGACCTATTATTGATCATGCGTATAGGTCAACTTCCACTATACTCAACCGCTACATCGGATACTCATATATTAACTCTAGAGGATCCTCAGTCATATTTTTGTGGAATTCTCAAGAAAGAGTTTGAATGTATCCACCATTTAGTAATATTAGTTACCAAAATAGAGAATATCCCACTAATCAACCTCCCATGAGTTCATAAAATCCATTAGTGCTTATGTGTAATGTTGTATTGGTAATGTTGTGTCGATAATTCAAGGAAAGTTATGTGTTGAAAGGTTTACAAAGTGAGGAGTATTGCGAAGAAGGAATGCAATCCAACTGTTATATGAATGAATTATATATATATATAGAGAGAGAGAGAGAGAGAAATGCTAATACATTTATGGGTTTGATGTGAGATATGTATTATGCTTATAGAATATGCTTTGTAGGTTTCTCCAAGATTATGTGGTGTGCATGTAAATTGTAATTTGCATGATGCTCAAGTCTATGCTTTATAGATATTTAAATATATGAAGTGTTGATCAAAGTTCATTCTTTTGCATATGTAATGTATTTATATCTTGAAAAAGGAGGAATGGTGTTGACTCAAACTCAGTCGACAAGGGTTCCACTCACTGTCGACACCCAAACCACTGCAATCTCCCTGAGCATTGGCCCGGATAGGTTTTACCCTATCTAGCAACACCTACAGAGCAGATGAGGTCTCACCCGAGATGTTCAAGGGAGAGTTGATGGAACCATGTTTCCGCCAAATGAAGGAGGATGTTTGCGGTTCAATTACTTAACTTATTGCGACATTTCAGAAATAGATCTATGCATTTAAATCAAACACCATTTATATTCATCGCATCATTCAACAAAATTATTCATCATTGTAGCAGATATAACAATAAATAATTGATTGTAGCAAGGAAACATCGCATTATTCATAGATTTATATCGTAACATGCATTACCACAGATGAACAAAAGAAACATAGGAATTCTGCAAAACAACTCTATCACATCATATTAACTCCGCGAAAACCTAGATACAAAATGTTCAACCTTTTGTTCATACTCCGCAAAAATACAGATCTTACAGATATCTCCAAATCTCAGATACTGAATCTAAGATCGATCAACACAAACAAATCTATGTCTATATATAGGCTTCCGCCTTTACATTGCTTGTCCACTTACTAACAACTTCCTAATCGACACTGACCCAAAATCTAACTATTGTGGTCCAAATGACCCAGAAACTTGCATACTGCGATACAAAACTGACCAAAACTTGGATAAAATATGATTATATGCGCTCCATTTTCTGCCTTTTATGGTATCGCAGCACTCGCGGTGCTGCAATAATTACCCAGCTAACCGCCTGCCAATAGGCCCCCCAACACAATCTTGTGGCTCGCCTTCGATCCACGTCAGCAGCACATGGTGTACTGGGTGGTATTGACCCTGAAATCCCTGTACTGTTGATCAACTTTCGTCACCTAATCCTTTACTGCCATAGCCACATCCTGAGAAGATGGATGCTCGCTCATCTTCACCGCAACCTATTGGAGACCTTCCTTGACATCCTGGCGTACTTCACCATCTTTAGTCATGAACTGACCGCCAACTTCGTGGAACTCCTCCAGCGGTGCAGCGTGCTTCTTCTGCTGCTCATCGGCCTTGGTGATGCGATGCTGCAACTCTTGTAAGTCCACGAACTTGGAAACCTACTCCATTGGCAGCATCGTAAACATCGTCGTCATTAGTGTCTCCAACTACCCCTCTGCCTCCTACCTAATATTGGTCAATTGCTCAATTTGCTCGTCCTAAACAATTCGTCCCCAAATTGTACCGTGTCGACTGTGATTTTTGTCGTTGTTGTTTCCAGCTCCTCCATTTGTGTTGCAACCTCCTCAATGGCACATTTGTAATTGTCTACCTATGCTTGGGGTGTACTAGGGTCCACTAGGGCTGTTAGTTCCTGATTGTCGTGTCGGAGCTGGACAATGATAGCCCCAAGTCGTTGCACATGTTGAATCATGTCCAACTCTATGGTGGGCTCCGGCACATGGTGACAAGCCTCAACAACGGCCGTCTATTCCCGCATGTTTTGATCCCACAAGGTGGCCTTCTCCACAATGAGGTGATCATGTTCCTGCTTCAACTCTTTAATCGCTCAAGCCTTCTCGGCTTGTTCTTTCTTGATGTCCTCTTCCAACTCATCCACAACATGTCATGCTGTAGAATCCCTCCCTGTTAACTCCTCAATCGCTTCCCTCGTAGCTGCCTCGCTCTCCTACAAGAATATGCACATAACGTTGATCTCGTGCATCCTATCCACCATTTCTTGGCTGGCAACCATCTGCATAGTTGTCAATGCCTTCACTAGTAGCACATTGACATTGATAGTCACTTTCTCTAACGGCTGCAGCAAATCTTTCAAAGCCTCATCACCAATCACAATCGCAGTCGAGGGAATATCAACACTCTTGACCCGCGGCTCAGTGTTGATTGCACCAACTAGCTGCACCAATGCTCCTTTTGGTGCCCTCTGCGAAACCATATTGCACAAGGAATCCAGCCGAGCAATGAGCGTATGGAAACCTTCATCTGGATTTATCGTCATTACTTTCCCCACCCCAATAGATGCATTAGTGATTGCTATTATTAGTCGACCAAGCTGCGCCTCCAACGATAGGGGGATCCTAGTAATTGTCCCATGGTCCTGGTGGCCTTTCATTCTTCCTTCTTCAAGCTGATGCTCATCATCTGAAAGGTTCTGTGATGATTCATCATTCGACATATGACGCGGTTCATCCATGGCTAGCAAATAAGATGGTATTCCTGTAGAATCCTCCTCCTGAATCACTAGTTCGCGCCATTCGATTGGCTAGTCGTCGATGATTGGATCCAAGTCTTCATCTGTCAACTTATAGGGGGTCTGCAACCACTGCCTATCAGTATCACTACACCCTTGCACGTAAATACTGTGTGGGTTTATCGCGAATTGGGAAATCCCTTTGTACTTCCCAACAGTGGCCTGAGTCAACCACGAAATCCGCTCAGCAGTCGCCGGCAATGCCTCCCAATATAGCTAGAACTGCGTGGCACAATCCTTGAGCCACTCCTATTCCTGTACCCACCATAGGTTTTGGTAGCGCACTCCCTTGTGTTCTTCCACCACATCCACCTCCATGCTTTGGTAATCGTCGAGTTCCATCCAGGGGACCAACGTGACTAATAAATGATTGAAATCCTGCTTGGGCCACCAATGCATCCTCCGTTAGCTGGTTAAGCAAAATCAGGGACCAGTTCATTTGCACGCCTGCCGCACACAGCTCTATGCAGGCAACAAACTGAAATTGCCTTGATTGGGTGGAGTGTTCCGCAGGATTTTGGTAGCCAAGATTTGCACCCCAATCTTGACTGCAGGCTTGTTGATAGTGTCCAAGCAGTACGCCCGTCCGTATTTCTACATTTTGTACTGCTTTCGCAGCCTCTCCGCAAGATTTTTGTCATTGTTCTTCCCATGAAAGTATTGTGACGGGTCGATCCCATCCTTTGGCAAGCCTGTGATCTCAGATATTAGGTCCACCATCAAGGTGATTTGTCAGTCCGACCATAACACCTTGCCATGAAAACAAGCCAACAACTATTTGACACAAGCATTGGCTTCCATCAACCGCCCAAAAAGTGGCATGTAGATCAACCCCAACACCCCAGAATTCGCCAAGCCGCGCACCCAGTCATGTGGAATGCATGGCGTCAGACCGGTATCCTCCATTGCTCATGGAAAAAAGGACTCCGTCATAACATCTTCCAATGCCAGCAAGTCGTTATCATCGTACCGCAGCTGCATCAATGCCGGTATGGTGTCGGTGGTACAACTCATGCCCGACAGGATTATCGGCATCCATATCTAATACCGTTGGTTCTTAGTGACCTTCCTCGGCTGCACCCCAGCTCGACATGGAGGTCGGTAACATGGGATGTCCACAGCAAACATGCCTACACGGATTGCGGATTCTACGATCCCCGAGCTTGGCGGGCTCTCCGTAGGAATGCCTTCCTGCACTTGCGCGGTGGAATGGGTGTTCTACTTCTCGGGTCACTCGGAGCTAAGATGAGTCCCTCCTCTCTTCAGGCGCACCACAGAGGACGATCCCACTGACCTGTTAGCAAATTCATCCACTAAATTGACCTCTTCCTCAATAGGAGCAGGGATGAGGGGTGACTCGGCTTCACTGGAAATCTACACCGCCTCCAGCTCACTCGGCATGCCGCGCTCAATTCCCACAATTCCAATAAATGGATCAACATTTCTCAACCCAGAACTTTCCCAACACACTTCAATTGCTCTCTGCAACACACTCCAACCTTGCACAATTCAACAATTGGCAACTCACTCATCATGAACAGGTGCCTTCCAACCAACTTCGGCCCATTCTTATATCGCCCAACCAAATCCCTCATAATCATAACTAAATCCTGCATTAACTTGGACTAAATCATGTCTTAATGACCCAAATCTTGTTGATGTATATGTAACTTCGGAATGTATTTCATCTATGTATTTCATATATATTTATTGTACCCTTATAGGAGATGTGTTATTCCTCTATAAGGAAGTGTTGTCATGTGTATTGACAAGTGTCGCAAGTGTGTGTACTTGGCGATGGGTTTTTAGATCACCATGTGTGGGGTCGGCCCTGAAATATATATTATATCGTGGATGTACCTAGCTAGATAAGTCGGCCCCATAAGGTCACTAGGAAAACAGGTTAGTATAAATAAAGATCGAGAGATCTCTATTTTGATCATTCAGAAACTCACACTTCTCTCACTCAGAAAGTGGTGCACTAGTGAGGAGGAGGATCATCTGCTACTAGGAGACTATCTCAGTGTATTTTGGTTGTACTTTGGTTGAGCCATTGCTCTCTCTATCTCTGAGGAAGTTGTGGGGTTTTTCACCTTAGGGTTTCCCCACGGAAACTCTGTGTCTCTTGTCTCTCATGATTTTGATTCTTGTGATGCTTTGATGCTTATTGTGATTGTTATGCATTGATATACTGTATATGTTATTCTCTCAGTGAAGATCCTAGAGTATTTTGAATTAATGCTCAAAATTTAACATGGGATCAGAGCTAACCTGAGAAGAAGACATTTTGCAGTGATGGAAACTTGAATTTCTTGTTTATTGGGTTTCTCTCCACAGATTTTTGGAAAATGCAGTATAGTAGATTGACTCTACTCATCAAGGAGAATTTATCTGTCCAATCAGAATTCAATTCTGATCTTTTTCAGATTTGGCCCTAAAAATTAGGGTTTCCACAAAAATAGGAATTTCTGAAATTTGAAGACATAGCTGGAAGCTCCTTGCAAAAATCGAATTTTAGGGCTTTAGATCAAGATTTTTGGCTAGGTAGATCTCTGGGAAACTCAAACCCTAATTTAGGGCTCTCCCTAGTGAACCAGGAAGGACAAAAAGGCAAATCTGAAGGGTAAAGCTTTGCTGATCTCAAATTCGGAATACACCAGGCTTATCAGCTCATCAAGGCGCATCTTTCTATCCTTTTAGAAAGTTGAAATTCACATTTTGAATTTTTAGGGTTTTTCCAACAAACCCTAATCTGGGACCAGATCCAGTTTTCAGCATTTCAAGTGTTAAGACCTAAATCTTTTCTATTTCTATTTGAAGTAATCTTTAAGATGTCTCACCACACCAAGCTTGAGGATAAGCTTGAAGGGGTTGATAACTTCCGATCTTCGAAGTATAGGATTAAGTTAATCCTAGAAGAGAATGAGTTGGACTCATATGTAAAAGAAGACATCCCTATCCCAGAGGATGAAGAGGCTAAAGTATTGCATAAGAAGAACTTGGTCAAGGCAAAGAGAATCATTGTTGATTCTATCAAAGACCTTCTCATACCCCAGGTGTCTTCTCTAAAGACACCCAAGGAGATGTTTGACTCTTTGACCAAGCTATTCGAAGGGAAGAACATAATCGGAAGATGACCCTACGGAACCAATTGAAAGGAGTAAAGTTTCAGAATAGAGAAACCATTCAATCTTATTTTTCAAGGGTCTCCCAGATCAAGGAACAACTAGAAGCAATGGATGAAATGGTGGAGAATGGTGAAGTGGTGATGACCACTCTAAATGGCCTACCGAGGTCATGGGATTCCTTTATTCAAGGAATTTGTGCAAGGAAGAAGTTGATCTCCTTCAACAGATTGCGGGAAGAATGCTCTCAAGAAGAAGCTAGGTTTGTGGCCCAAGAAAAAAGATGGGAAATGAAGATCAAGCTCTCATAGCACATGCCAGGAAAGGAAAGTCCAAGAAGGATTAATCTCATAATAGGAGATTCTCACACCACCATTATAATAAAGATAAGAAAGATCTCAGATGCTTCAATTGAAATGAGAAGGGACACTTTGCTTTAGATTGTCCCAAGAAGAAGAAAGACAACAACAACAACTTCAACAAGAAGAAGAAGAATAACAAAAGAAGATATCATGGTCATGCTGCCGAAGATGATGAACCCCCAAAGAAGAAGGCCAGGGCAGAAAGTGATAGTGATGATGACTCATCAAGTGAAGAAGAGCATGTTATAATTTCTGCTCTCACAATACTATCTCCCATGGTTGTAATGATTGGTTGATTAACAGTGGGGCTTCCAAACACATGACTGGGTTTAAGGAATCTTTTGTAAATCTATCTGAACATGAATCACCCCATAAGGTGAAACTTGGGGATGATTATCAATACTCAATCAAAGGAAGTGGTGAAGCCTCCTACAACCTAGATTCTGAAAAATATTTGAAGATGAAAGATGTCCTTTATGTACCTAGGCTCAAGAAGAAATTACTCTCCATCTATGCATTGGATGCAAAAGGTATGAGGGTTGCATTTGTGGATGGCCAAGTCCTAATGTGGCCAAAGGAAAAGACCATAGATGATGCAGTAGTGATTGGAGAGCAAGAGGGAGGTTTGTATAAATTGAAGGGACAACCTGAACATGCCATGGTACATGAATCCATGGAGCCAAGTGAACTTTGGCATAGAAGACTTGCTCATATGCACTATAGGGCCCTTCCAATTGCAAGCAAGGATGTAGAAGGCCTTCCTGAAATCAAGACCAAACATGAAGGTGTTTGCAAAGGATGTGCAAAAGGTATGAACATTAAGAAGGATTTCCCAAGCAGTGAAAGCAAGGAAAAAGACATCCTGGAAATCATCCACTCAGATGTATGTGCTCCTATGTCATCCAGTTCTCTGAGTGGGTATGTTTACTATGTCTCATTTATTGATGACTTCTCTAGGAAGACTTGGGTATACTTCTTGAAGAACAAAGATGAGGTGTTTGATAAGTTCAAGGAATTCAAAACCTTGATGGAGAATCAAACTAACAAGAAGATTAAAACATTCAGATCCAACAATGGTGGAGAATTCACCTCAGGTGACTTCAAGAAGCTTTGCAGTGATTCATGGATTAAGAGGGAGTTGACTGCTCCTTATAATCCTCAACAGAATGGAGTTGCAGAAAGGAAGAACAGAACAATCATGGAAGCAACAAGGGCAATGCTGCAGGACCAGGATCTTCCTATGCATCTATGGGCAGAAGCAGCTAGAACAGCTGTATATGTGTAGAATAGAACTCCCCACAAGATATTGGACAACAAGACACCAGAAGAGGTCTTTTCTGGTAAGAAACCTGAAGTCATCCATCTCAGAATATTTGGTTGTCCAGTATACACACATGTCCCAAAGGAAAAGAGGACCAATATAGATCCTTCAAGAAAGAAGGGTATATTTGTGGGTTATAGTGAAAGCTCGAAGGCTTATAGAATATACTTCCCAGGGGTCAAGAATATTGATGTTAGTAGGGATGTAACATTTGATGAAAACTCAGCATTCATCAAATCAAGGAAGGCACTTATCGAAGTTTATGAAGAACCTAAGGAGACTAGATTTCAAGACACTACCATGACTGAAGCAATTCCAGAAGTTGTTCGTGAGTTTGAAGATCTGCAAGAACCTGTAGATCCACCCCATGAGGATAACTCTCACAATAGGAAACCTGCATGGGCTAGACAACTCATTCAAGATGCAGAAAGATTTGGCATTCCAGAAGAAGAACATAGAGCAAAGAAGAGAACCAGATCACATACCAGCTATGTTGCTTTACTATGTGACATTATGAACAAAGAACCTTCCAGTTATGAAGAAGCAGCAGAAAAGAAAGAATGGAAGGATGCCATGGTTGAGGAATATCAATCAATAATGAAGAATGATGTTTGGGATGTTGTCCCAAGACCTAAAGAGAATTCTATTGTGAATTCCAAATGGATCTACAAAATCAAGCATGCTGCAGATGGCAGTGTAGAGAAATACAAGGCAAGATTCGTAGCTCGTGGCTTCTCTCAGAAAGAGGGAATAGATTATGAAGAAACTTTTGCACCTGTAGCCAGGTATACTTCCATCAGAACAGTACTTGCCCTGGCTACAACAATGAAATGGAAAATACACCAGATGGATGTCAAGACTGCTTTCTTGAATGGTGTAGTTGAAGAGGAAGTATATGTGGAGCAGCCACTCGATTTCGAAATACATGACAGGGAGTCATACGTGTGCAGATTGAAGAAAGCCTTGTATGGCTTGAAGCAAGCTCCCAGAACTTGGCATGGTAGGATGGACAGTTTGCTATCTATTTTGGGCTTTACCAAGAGTAAAGCGGATTCCAACCTTTACTACAAGGTTGAGGAAGGGAATCCTGTGATTCTACTCCTTTATGTAGATGACTTATTTGTAACAGGAGATGACAGATTGATTGCAGATACTAAGAGGAAGCTTGCTACTGAGTTCGATATGAAATATTTGGGAATGATGCATTACTTCCTAGGTATGGAGGTGTGGCAAAGTGCAAGTGGGATCTTCCTTGGTCAAGGGAAGTACATAGTAGATATCCTGAATAGATTCGGGATGACGGATTGCAAGGCCATGGCCACACCTATGGCATCGAATCTAAAGCTTCTATGTGATGCTTCATCTGAGCCAGTTCATGTTTCTATGTATCATCAGATGATTGGGTCCTTGATGTACCTGATGAACACGAGACCAGATATTTGCTTTGCGGTGAACACATTAAGCCAGTTCCTGATGGATCCAAGGAGTGTTCACCTAGTTGCGGTAAAGCATGTTCTGAGGTACCTGAAGGGTACAGTGGATTATGGGCTCAAGTATGAAGCGAATCAAAAGTTTAACCTGCAGGGTTATGTTGATTCAGATTGGGCTGGCAGTGCTGCAGATAGGAAGAGCACATCTGGGTGCTGCTTCAGTATGGGATCAAGTGTGATCTCTTGGTTTAGCAGGAAGCAGTCCTGCGTAGCATTGAGTACAACTGAGGCATAGTATGTTGCAGCCTGTTCAGTTAGTTGTGATGCAGTATGGCTACGGAAGCTACTGTCTGAGTTATTTGATCTCCCTTTGGATGCTACTGGTATCTTTTGTGATAACCAGAGTTGTGTGAAGCTATCCGAGAACCCAGTGTTTCATGATAGGTCGAAAAACATAGAGATCAAATATCACTATATCAAGGATATGGTGCAGAGAGGAGCTGTAAAGCTCCTGTATATTGCAATGGACGAGCATATTGCAGATGTGCTGATGAAGCCACTAGCTAGAGTGAAGTTCGAGTACTTCAGGGAGAGGCTTGGTGTTCTTCAGATTGATGACACTTCGAGGAAGAAGTGATATACACATTTGTTGAATCCATTCCAAGCATGTTGGAAGGAGGATCCTTCACATGGCTGTGGATGTAAGCGCTGGATGATGAGCATCAGGATGATGTTCTAGTTTCTGCTTTGTATGATCAGTTGGATTATTTTTATATGTATGTATGCATCATGTTGGATGATGGATATGATCAGTTGGATCATTTATATGTATGTACGCATCATGTTGGATGCTGGATATGATCGGTTGGATCATGTGTATGTATTTTGTATAAGCATCATGTTGGATGCTTGGACCATGTATTTGTATATGTATCAGGTGGATACATTGTACGCTCAGGTAGATCATGTATGTTGATATGTATCATGTATTTGTATTTGTATCAGGTGGATACATTGTATGATCAGGTGGATCATGCATGATGATATGTATCAGGTAGATACTTGGTATGCATCAGGTAGATGCATTGTATGATCAGGATGATCATGGATGACGAGCTTCAGGATGTTGCTCCAGATGACATGCAACAAGATGTTGCAATGATGATGATCAGGATGATCATGTGTACATCAGGATGATGTATGATGAGTATCAGGTTGATACTCTATGGCCGTGGAACAGGTTGTGCAGATAAGCATGTAATTTGTGCCCTGGGAGATTTGCAGATAGTCTTTCGAGGTTTTTCCTATGGCATGCAATTTGTACCCTGGGATATCTGGAAAATGCTCTTTCGAGGTTTTGCTTGGGAGTACATATAATTTGTGCCCTGGGAGATCTGCAGATAGTCTTTCAAGGTTTTTCCTATGGCATGTAATCTGTGCCCTAGGATATCTGGCAGATGCTCTTTCGAGGTTTTGTCCTATGGCATGTAATTTGTGCCCTGGGAGATCCGATAGGTTGAGCCGTGTGCTCGTAATCAATCTTGGGATCCTCTTTCAAGGTTTTTCCATGACCACATGTAATTTGTGCCCTGGGAGATCCAATAGGTTGATCCTTGTGCTCGTAATCAGTCTTGGGATGCTCTTTCGAGTTTTTGTGGTGAGCACATGTAATTTGTGCCCTGGGAGATCTGATAGGTTGATCCTTGTGCTCGTAATCAGTCCTGGGATTCTCTTTCGAGGTTTTGTGGTGGGGTCACATGTAATAAGTCTTGGAGATCTGGACAGGATGAAAAAGGCCTCAGATGCTCTTTAGGGTTCTTGCTAGTCAAGAGACTCTTTTAAGGTTTTGTGATGCACGTAATAAGTCCTGAGATTTCCACAGTATGGCCAGTGATGACGAAAACCTACAAGTGGCGGGCCTACATCCAGTACGAAAAAGGATTTGCTCTATAGAACTTCCTATGATGAGTAGATTCAGAGATTGGTTGAGATAGCAGTGGCAGTGACGATGATGATGACGATGCATCGATGATGATGATCCCGAAAAGAAGACTTGTCTAGCACATATGTGTCGAGAAATACCTTCCTAGTTAAGAGGGAGTGTCGACGTATATGTAACTTCGGAATGTATTTCATCTATGTATTTCATATATATTTATTGTACCCTTATAAGAGATGTGTTATTCCTCTATAAGGAAGTGTCGTCATGCGTATTGACAAGTGTCGCAAGTGTGTGTACTTGGCGACGGGTTATTAGACCACCATGTGTGGGGTTGGCCCTAAAATATATATTATATTGTGGATGTACCTAGCTAGACAAGTCGGCCCCATAAGGTCACTGGGAAAACAAGTTAGTATAAATAGAGATCGATAGATCTCTATTTTGATCATTCAGAAACTCACACTTCTCTCACTCAGAAAGTGGCACACTAGTGAGGAGGAGGATCATCTGCTACTAGGAGACTATCTCAGTGTATTTTGGTTGTACTTTGGTTGAGCCATTTCTCTCTCTATCTCTGAGGAAGTTGTGGGGTTTTTCACCTTAGGGTTTTCCCCATGGAAACTCTGTGTCACTTCTCTCTCATGCTTTTGATTCTTGTGATGCTTGTCATGCTTACTATGATTGTTATGCATTGATATACTATATATGTTATTCTCTCAGTGAAGATCCTAGAGATTGTGAATTAATGCTCAAAATTTAACAAATCTATCGTCGATCCTGTCAGTCGATCGGCCGGATCCGCCATTAATGCTCATCATTCGAACAAGCGTCATTAATTAACTGTCTTAAGTTTCGGCATTTATTGCTAATTTGACCCAATCGCGATCCTGTCGCTGTCACAGACTACTCCTTGTTGATGTATATGTAACTTCGGAATGTATTTCACATATATGTATATTGTATTCCTATAGAGATTTTATTATTCCTCTATACGGAAGTGGTTGTATTCCTATAGAGATGTTATTATTCCTCTATACGGAAGTGTCGTCATTTATATTGTAAGTGTCGTAACTTATACTTGATGGGTTATTAGACCACCTTGTTGGGGTCGCCCTATATAAGTCATGTGGATCAAAGGGTTATTAGACCACCCTATTGGGGGTCGACCATGTGGGTCAAATGGTTATTAGACCACCCTAGTGGGGGTCGACCCAGTCAGCATTATGTTAAGTGGTTAAGTTGAGGCCGACCTAGTTGAGTAAAGGTCAAGTCAAGTTAGTGTATAAATAGAGAGTGTGTCTCTCTCATTTTACACATTTTATTCTCTCACTCACACTTTGGAGAGTGGCGCACTTGTGGAGGAGGAGGCTCTTCTGCTAGGAGAAGACTAGTTGTATCATTGCTGTATCTATCTCTGAGGAAGTTATTGGGGTTTTTCACCTTTATGGTTTTCCCTAAGTAAACTCTGTGTCTCTTGTGTGCTTGCATTATTGTGTCCATGATTGATATGCTGTAGATTTGCTGTACATGTTTTTCTCTTAATTAAGATCCTAGATCAGATTGAAGTAAATTCTGAAAATTTAACATGGTATCAGAGCTAGCCTGAAAGAAGGCATGATATGGCATGTATGACACTTGTTGCACTTACGATGCCAGGGCTTGATATAGAAAAAACCAGTCATCGTAGAACTTTCGCTATAAATCTGTTTTGGTGAGGTTTTTGGATATCAAACTTTTACAGGTTGAATATAAGATCCCCATGTACCTTGTGTCCAAAGGAAAACCTCTAATTCGTTGTACGTTGTGATTTATGATCTATACAATATAGGGTTTCTGCCTCTTCCAAATCTGAGTCAAAATCAGCTGACCTTGGGAAAAAGATCATAACTTAGGCTAGGAAGCTCCAAATGAAATTTCATAAAAAGGGATAGGTAGTACACATATTGTACTATGTTAGTAATATTTTTTAGAGACCGAAGTTGAACCAGTGACACGTGGCATTCCGTACAAGTTCGCTCTCCTCTATTATCCCATAAACAGGTCACGTTGCGACACTTGGCATAACTCTCTCTCAGAGAATCCAATTGAGGTCAGACCTGTCGGGATGGAAATCTAACAGGTCGGGCTATATCAAGAAACGTTTTGAGACCCCATGGATTGAAAAGTTTAGAGTTACACCATAAACAATCAGGTACATATTTCTGTCAAAACATAATTATTTTTTAGTACCTTCATTCATGGCTTCCGGAATTTAGGGCTTCGAAGAAAGTTGAAATTTTTGTAATCGGAGACCACGGCTGGAAGCTCCTTAGAAAAATTGAATCTTAGAGTTTTGAATCAAATCTTTTGGTTGGTTGAAGCTCCGGGAAACTCAAACCCTAATTCAGGGTCCTCCCTAGTGAATCCAGAAATCTAAAAGGCAATTTCGAGGGGTGAAACTTTGTAGTTTTCAAATTTTGAATACACCAACTTGATCATCTCATCAAGGCACATATTTCTATCCTTTCGAAAGTTTGAAAATCAAAGTTTGAATTTTTGGGGTTTCTTTGACAAACCCTAATCCAGCTCCAGGTCCAGTTCTTGCAAATCAAGTGGATTGGGTTAATCCTAGAAGAAGATGGATTGGTCACCTACATAAGTGAAGAAGTTCCTATCTCAGAGGGAGATGAGGCTAAGGCCTTCCATAAGAAGATTACAAGCAATCTTGACAGGTATGGCTTACAAGTATGTTTCATGGTTAAGTGTATCATATGTTTGTCTTCATATCATTACAGTACAATCTTGATTAATTATTGGACTTGTCGTATCACCTTAATAGAAGATATTCATTGATTAAGGTTTTGACAATTATGATTGTACTAATGCATTGTGATGTTGTATGAGGTTTATGTTGTTTGCTAACACAAAAGGTACACCAAGAAAGTCAAATCATGTTCTACTTCAAGAACATATGCTCATGGTGACATGAAGACAAAGATTCATCCATTGTCATGGATCACATAGAAGATATACTTTCGAGGTATGTATAACTTGGTTCTACAATGGTTAACTTATGAGACATGTAGGTTACTAGCACAAGTCACTGAAGAGAACCAAAAGACATTATGCGGGTATGTTAGACATAACTAGCTAGCATGCTAATCTAGGTATGTTTTTCCTATATCAAACTAGAATACTACCTTGTGTTAGGATCTTATACTGTTGTGTTGTTGATAATTATTATTCATGAAGTCATAGGTTTGAATAATCATGGTTGTATGCATATTATGTTTCTTACCATAATTGATGATATGACTAACCAGAAGAATCATGAAGGTATAGGTTTTAATAATCACGGGTTTTATGCATATTATATCTCTTATCTTGATTGATGATTCAACTAACCAGAAGAGTCCTATGATCAAATAAGAATGTGTATGAGTAAAAGAAGACTTCCTTCAAACCTTGAATACTAATGTTTATTATCTGTGAATGATCATGAATATACATGTTTAAGATTATTGTCTTTTGATAGTATTAAGATTATACTAATAAATGTGTGATTATGTATGATACCTCAACGATAACACAATGATGATACTAATAAGCATGCATAGTGATTAAGGATGGATGTAAGTTCAAGGATAGGTAATCCAGGAAGCAAAGATCAAGAGGGAGCACACTCTAGTTGTTCCTGCAAGAAAGCAAAGGAACACACTTCAGTAGTTTCTGCAAGGATGCAGATATTCAGAGGGAGTTGACCACTTCTCACAATCCACATAAGAATGGAGTTGCAGAAAAGAAGCAAAGACCGAGAGGGATTCAACCCAACAAACAAACAAAGATAAGTATTTGAATTGTCATTACTTGCATATTTTATTGTTTAAATAATACTGTTCAATAATGTATACACTGATGTTCCTAGAATTAGGTTGTGTATTATGCATATTAGAATAGTTGCATTGATGAACAATATACTACTAATATGCATGGATAAGTGGCCTATGGCACTGTACAACATTCCATTGCTACTTATCTAGAATGAAACCTCTTTGATGACATGTTGGTATCTGTGCACACTCTTAACAATGTTCTGGTAGAGATTGGAAGGCATCTAGAAAGTTACGGGATATGGATAAATGTTGTATTGAAGCATTGGCTAAGATAATTGCATGACTGTATGACATATTTCTTTATGTGTAAGAATTTGTTCTGAAAAATATGAGATGTTTTCTAATCATGCAATTTAACTTGTTGTGTAGGAAAGATCGTATGCCATCACCTACAAAAGAAGGACTACAACATTTGTTCAAGCAACAAAATTATCTATTGAAGATATTGAAGTTCCCAGGATATGGGAAGAATGCCATGATCCGTCGATCATGAAGAATGATGTTTGGGATGCGGTCCCAAGAGCTAAAGGGAAGTCTATTGTGACTTCCAAATGGAACTATCAGATCAAGCATGCTGTAGATGGTAGCATAGAGAAATATACAAGTGATGAAATAGAAGATACACCAGATGGATTTCAAGACAGCCTTCTTGAATGATGTAGTCATATATGTTTGCAGAACTTGGTAGGATAGATAGCTTTCTATCCAGTTTGGGATTTACCAAGAGTATAGTGGATTCCAACCTTTACTACAAGGTTGAGGAAGGTGATCCAGTGATACTACTTTTGTATGTAGATAACCTGTTTGTTACAGGTGAAGATAGATTGATTGCCGACACGCAGTGGAAGCTTGCTGTCGAGTTCAAGATGAAGAACTTGGGGATGATGCACTATTTGTTTTTGGAATGGAGGTGTGGTAGAGTGCAGATGGAATCTTCCTTGGACAAGGTAAGTATGCAGTAGAGGTCCTGAAGAGGTTCGGGATGATGGATTGCAAGGCCATGGCCACACCTATGGCATCGAATCTGAAGCTTCTTTGTGATGCTTCATCTGAGTCAGTTGATGTCTCTATGTATTGTCAGATGATTGGGTCCTTGATGTACCTGATGAACACGAGACCAGATATTTTCTTTGCGGTGAACACATTGAGCCAGTTCCTGACGGATTCGAGGAGTGTTCACCTGGTTGATGTAAAGCATGTTCTGAGGTACCTGAAGGGTACAATGGATTATGGGCTCAAATATGATGCGAATCAAAAGTTTAACCTGTAGGGTTATGTTGATTCATATTGGTCAGGCAATGTTGCAGATAGGAAGAGCACTTATGGGTGTTGCCTCAGTATGGGATCAGGTGTGATCTCTTGGTTTAGCAGGTAGCAGTCCTGCATAGCATTGAGTACATCCAAAGCAGAGTATGTTGCGATGGATGAGCAGGTTGCAGATGTATTGACCAAGCTGTTGGCCAGAGTGCAGTTTGAGTACTTCAAAGATAGGGTTGGTGCAATTCATATCAAGGTTCATTCCAAAGGGAAGTGATGAGTCTGGAAGATGCAGATGAACATGAGCTTTTCTGACATGGTTGATGTGTTATCCCATGGTTGTGATGTAATTGCTGAGCCATTCTCACATGGTGGTAGATGTGTTCTCCCATGGTGTAGATGTAAGGGTTGGAGCCATTCTCACATGGTGAAAAAGTAAGGGCTGAAGCCTTCCCCGAATGGTGGTAGATGTGTTCTCCCATGTCGGTGGTGTAAGTACTGGATGATGTGCATCTGGGCTGTGCTTCATGGACGATGAGATGATCTGAAGAAGACGATGCTATGATGATCAAGAGGATCATGGATGATGAGCATCAGGACGATGCTCCAGTTACTGCTCTATATGTATATGTACGCATCATGTTGGATGTTGGATATGATCAATTGGATCATTTATATGTATATGTATATGTACGCATCATGTTTGATGCTGGATATGATTAGTTGGATCATTTGTATGTATTTTGTATATGCATCATGTTGGATGCTTGGACGATGTATCTGTATATGTATCAGGTGGATACATTGTATGATCAGGTAGATCATGTATGTTGATATGTATCAGGTATGATCAGGTGGATCATGTATGATGATATGTATCAGGTAGATACTTGGTATGCATCAGGTGGATGCATTGTATGATCAGGATGATCATGATGATGAGCTTCAGGATGTTGCTCTAGATGATATGTATCATGATGGTACAGTGATGACGATTAGTGTGATCATGAGCATCAGGATGATGCTTTGTGTGATGATCATCCGTTCGCTCATGAGTATCAGGTTGATACTTGGAGGTCAGAGAGGATATGTGGCAGGTTGTGCAAATAGCATGTAATCAGTCCTAGGAGATCTTGCCTGTCATGCTGCAACACATAAATGTTCCTGGGATACTCTTTTCAGTATTGCTATGTAGTATGTAATCAGTCCTCAGATATCCGATAGGTTGCTCTGTGTGCTCGTAATCAGTCCTGGGATGAGGTCTTACTATGGAGACATGTAATCAGTCCTAGAGATTCGAGAGGTTGAGCTGTGTGCTCGTAATTAGTCCTAGGATTCTCTTTAGAGATCTTGTCGGTCGTGTTGTGGCACATAAATGTTCCTGGGATGCTCTTTAAAGGTTTTGTCTATCCACATGTAATCAATCCTGGAGATTCAAGAGGTTGAGCTATGTGCTCGTAATAAGTCCTGGGATGCTCTTTAGAGATCTTTCCGGTCATACTGCGGCACATAAATGTTCCTGGGATGCTCTTTAAAGGTATTGTGGAGGAGATGCATGTAATCAATCGTGGGAGATCTTTCCGGTCGTGCTTAGGCACATAAATGTTCTTGGGATACTCTTTCCGGTATTACATCAGCACATTAAATTAGTCCCGAGAGGCCACCTCTATCAAACCGTTCGCACATATGATGAACACTTGCAGGTGGTGGGTCTACATCTAGTATGAAAAAGGACTGGCTTTGTAGAACTTCCTATGACAAGTAGATTTAGATATTGTTTGAGATAGCAGCAGCGGTGACGATGATGATGACTCAATGACAATTATCCAGTGACGATGATCCAGAGAAAAAGACTTATGCTAGAAGACCTGTGTCGAGAAATACTTTCCTAGTTAAGAGGGAGTGATGATGTATAGGTAATTTCAGAATGTATTTCACATATATGTATATTGTATTCCTATAAAGATGTTATTATTCCTCTATACGGAAGTGGTTGTATTCCTATAGAGATGTTATTATTCCTCTATACGGAAGTGTCATCATTTATATTGTAAGTGTCGTAACTTATACTTGATGGGTTATTAGACCACCTTGTTGGGGTCGGCCCTGTATAAGTCTTATGGGTCAAAGGGATATTAGACCACCCTATTGGGGGTTGGCCATGTGGTTCAAAGGGTTATTAGACCACCCTAGTGGGGGTCGGCCCAGTCAGCATTATGTTAAGTGGTTAAGTTGAGGCCGACCTAGTTGAGTAAAGGTCAAGTCAAGTTAGTGTATAAATAGAGAGTGTGTCTCTCTCATTTTACACATTCTATTCTCTCACTCATGCATTGGAGAGTGGCGCACTTGTGGAGGAGGAGGCTTTGCTGCTAGGAGAAGACTATCTCTTGTATTCTGGTTGTATCATTGCTCTGTCTATCTCTGAGGAATTTATTGGATTTTTTCACCTTTATGGTTTTCCCCAAGTAAACTCTATGTCTCTTGTGTGCTTGCATTATTGTGTCCATGATTGATATGCTGTAGATTTGCTGTACATGTTGTTCTCTCAGTTAAGACCCTAGAGCGGATTGAAGTAAATTCTGAAAATTTAACACTCCTAACTTGTGGAACAAGCCTCCCTTCCTGCGCATTCTGTGCTTGTCGGTGCGCCATCCTGCCATCGATCAACCTGCATGTTTTTTTTTCCCGATGCGACTTAGGCATCACGCTGCTCTAAGCCCAACCTGTACGGCTTCAACCTACTACCATTGATCAACTTGGGGAGCATCGCTTCGTCTAATTGTTGCAACTGTACTGCTCCTTCTGAAGTAATGCGACTAATGCGATAGGGACCAAGCCAATGCATCTGTAATTTTCCTGGGTGTTTCATAAACTTGTTTTCATACAACAGCACTAAGTCACCCTGTTGAAACTAGTTGTTTTTGATGTGGCAATTGTGCCAAGCCTTCTGGAGATCCTTGTTGAAACCCTGGTTGAATCCTGCAATAAATCGATCTTCTTCCAATTGTACTAATTGTGCTAGACGTTCTTCTAATGTCGTTTCATCATCCATACTTGTTGTTGCTGCTATGCACAAATTCCGAATGATATACTCCATAGGCATAATCGCTTCTTGTCCATAGACCAACTTGAATGGTGTCTATCCTGTCAACCTTTTACACATGGTGCAATATGCCCACAAGACTGCTGGGATTTTCATATCCTAGTCATCATAGTTTGCATTGCACACCTTTGTCAGTGCATGTTCCAATATCTTGGTTAAAGCTTCCACCGTGCCATTTTCCTGCGGATGATATGGTGTACTTTTCTTATGTTGTATCTGCAGCTCCTCCATCAATGCGCTGATGGTGTGATTGAGAAAGTGGTTTCCTTAATCACTCAACAATATCTTGGGGTAGCCGAATTGAGTGATGATATTATCGAACAATAAATGTGCGGCTTTGGGCGCGGAACAATAAACGACTATTTCATCATCCGCCCATCGCGTCAAATAATATGTCTCCATGATGATGTATCTTGCACCAATGCGCTTCCTAGGTGGGTTGATTGGTCCCACAAAATCCACTGCCCATTTTTCAAATGGATGCAGTGTCAGTTGAGGAATCAGCGGCATCTCATCCCTCCTGTATGGCTTCCTAGTTCTCTCACAAACATCGCAGGACCGCGCATAGTCGGTCACATCATTGTGTAGCATGGGCCACTAGAGCCCCACCCGAAGCACCTTCCCGGCAGTTGCCCGACTGCCATAGTGCCCCCTAGCCACTCCTGCGTGTGCTTCTGACAAGATCTTCCCTTGCTTATGAGGAAAAACACAATGCCGCAATATCTCATGGGAGCCCAATTTATATAACTCACTTGCAATTAACTGGAAATCTGTAGCCTTGACCACCAACTGCTTCGTCTGACTAGTGGTGAACTCCTTGGGTGCGGCACCTGTTGCCAGAAACTGAATGATTTCTTCAAATTATCCATCAGCTCATTCAACCTTAAAATGTTGCGCATCCGGCAACCCATCTTCGATGTTAGTTGGCTCCTCTCCTATTTCAATCCGTGATAGATGATGAGGTCCAGCATTCAATCGTCCTGGCTTCACAATCACTTCAAAGCCAAACTCCTGAAAAAGAAGTAGCCAGCGACATATCTTCCCCCCCAACATAGGCTTCTTGACTAGATATTTTAATGCGGAATGGTTTAAGAACATCTTACAGTGTCCTCCCAATAAGTAGTGCCGAAACTTCTGTAGTGCAAAGACCATCACCAGGCCTTCCCTCTCTGTAGTGGTATAGTTCCTTTCTACTGATGACAACTTTCGACTTGCGAAAGAAATGGGATGATCTAGATCCCCCTCTCTTGGATGGGAAAGCACCACTCCCAGTGCGATCGATGATGCATCGACGTGGACATGAAATTCCTTACTCTAGTCTGAAAATACCAGTATCGGCGCCAAAGCCATCTTAGCCTTTAGCATCTCAAAACTATCTTGACATTTAGGGATCCATTGAAATACTACGTCTTTCTTCAATAACTTCTCCATAGGGGCGGTGATCGCTGCATAAACCCTGATGAACTAGCGATAATACCCGGTGTGGCCCAATGTCACTCTCAACTGCTTAACATTAGTCAGCAATGTTAAGCTCATAATAAGCGCAATCTTTGCTGGGTCGACTAACAACCCCTGCTTGCACACAATGTGACCCAGCAGTATGGTTCACAAAAGATGCACTTCTTCAAGTTTAGCGATATCTGATGCTGTCGACAACACTCCAACATCAATCGCAGGTTTATTAGATGATCGTTGATCAAACCATAGATTGTCCAGTCATCCATGTATACCTGCAAAAAATTCTGAATGAAATCCCTAAACTCGACAACAACAACCCGCGAGAATATTACAGGTGCATTCTTTAACCCAAACGACATTACTGTGTACGGAAAACAACCCCATTCCGTTACAAAAGTTGTCTTATGGCAGTCTTCCTTGGTGATTCGAATATGATGATAGCTAGAGAACCCATCCATGAACGAATACATCTCCTGGACACCCATGCCTTCGAGCACTTCATCAATAAACGGGGTCGGAAAGGGATCGTGTAAGCAACCATCATTCAACTTCCGCAAGTTGACACAAATGCGCACTTTGCCAGTCTTCTTGTCCTGCACCACCATAGGACTGATCCATTCTGACTCTTCAACCAGTTCAATAATACCAGCATCCAACATGTGCTCAAGTTCTACCTTGATGCTCTCCTTATGGCACAGATTCAGTCGGTAGGGTCACTGCCTGATTGGTTTAGCATCTGGTTTCAACGGGATATTCATCTCCCCTAAGTCGCCCAAAATGCCTTTCATCTCGGAAAATTTCGTAGGAAATAGGTCTTGGAATTCATGCCGCAAGTTAGTTACCTTTCCCATCATCTCATCATCCCAATAATCTCCAACATTTGCGAATTTGGGACTCGCCTCCATCCCAATATTGACCTTACGAAGCTTCAATGGTTGGCGGATCGGATCACTTAGCGTATCAGGTGCTACCACATCGCGACTTCCTTCAAACTCTGGAATATTGAAATTCCATAGATCATCACCGTCTTCGGGCCCACCAGTGATATTATAACATTCCATCATGGATTTCATCTAGCAGTGCATATGCGGATCCGCTGGATATGCCACTGGAACAACCTTCAGAACCACATCGCGGATGACCTGCAACACGTTATGGACATCCGGGTTGGGATCTGCGAAGCTTAATGTATGAGTAAAACAAACTGTCAACTCCAACCATGTAGTGATTTCTCCCCGCAATTCAGCTGTAGTATACCATGATCGCGGCATTTCGTCCAAAGTATCGACAAAGGCATGGACCCACTCATCTCTTGGTTGCTATGCCTATAAGGTTGTACATTTCATCAAATGACTACCAAGGTCAGTTCGACCATCATATTTCCCAGTGTGGTAAACCTCGGTATCGCCGAAATGAACCGTCATCAAATGTCGACACTACGGCCAACCTGCAATCAATTTCTTATGTGTCTCCCACCAGCGTGTTGGAGCAGCCTTCAGTGCATCCTCCAATGCCAATAGTCGTTGTGGTTCTGAGACTTTTTCCTCAAACAACACCAGAAAATCAAATAAGCCAGGAAGCCCTTCATAGACTGGTAGTGTAACCGTTTCAGTCACAACGTGGCACAATGACTGCATGATTAGCCCACACTTGCAGAGCGACACCTCATGCAAGCGATTCTTCCAATGTTCTAAAGCATCGTCAGAGTCGGAAGACGCAGAGCTGTGACTGCGCCATCCAAGCTCTCCGTTGGCAGTCGGATGAATATAATCTTCTTAAATATTGAATGCATGGTCCCATCCACTGGGATCTTCATCCTTCACTGGTTCAATGTATCTGCATCCTTCAGCCGGATCCAATAGAGCTATAACCCTGAGATCACGATTTTCAAAATTCATCATCCACCTCTTAAAGTTAATTACTGCTCCACTGTCATTAGCCCATCCAATCCCAAACAATGCGGGATAAGAGCCTCCCCCTTCAACTACTTTGATGACATCAAAGTCAACATAAGTCTTCATTCCCTTGATGTCCACTACCAGGCATGGAACTCTCCCAATCGGTGTCACCTTGGCGTGATTAGCTAGCTGGAGCTGTACAGGAGACTAGCTCAATGGGGGGCTCCCCATTTTTTGCCAAGCCTGCTTGGTTAGGATGTTGACATCCGAACCAAGATCCAGAATAATGGAATCAACATCATAGTCTCCAATTTGAATGTTCATACGCATCGCCTTACCTATCTTCCGCCACTATAAAGAATTTACCACAGAGTCTTTCCGTCCCCTAGTCGTTCACTGCAACAGCCCTGCAATCTCATCAAGAGCAGCGGGATCCCTTGCCAAAAATAAACAACTCTCAAAATTTTGTTGCAAGGTTACAGACTACGCGGATGGACCTGCCTATGAAGTGGCATCAAAGACAGGGGGCATGTTACAGATGATGGCCTTACCTTGATCCTTTTCCATCGCCCATCGCTCCTGGAAGAACACATCGCGCTTGGAATCAATGTTGAACGACACCTTCTTCTTTCCTACTAACCGAATAAGTGGATGTGGGCTATCCTCTCCCATTGTTGCACCTCCCCGAGTGATAACTACAACAGCCGCATCTTGTGGCCTTGGCTCTGGAGAAATTGTCGCAACACTTGCACCCTGGTTGGCTCACGTTCTAGTTAGCATTCTGATTTGGACGTTGGTTTGGGTTTTGCATCGATTGCTGCACTTGATTTTGTACTGGCTGTTGCGCCTAATTCTGATTCTACAATTGTGGAACGTTCCCTACTTTCCATCGTGCAATCAATTGTGGGAAGTTTTCTACCGTATGGTCTGTAACAAAAAAAAGCATACATTGCATCTGCAATAGTGGGAAATCTCGCTCGTAGTGTCCCCATACTACACAGTGATAGTACTGAATAGGTCCGCGACCTCCTCGTCCTCCTCCATGACCAAATCCTCTACCACATCCTCCCCCGAATCATCCCCGGAATCTGCCTTGCTGTGGGTACTGCAGTTGATTGAACTGTTGTTGCATAGGATTTGGTTGCATGCCTTTCCCTTGTTGCGCCTACTACGGTTGTTGAACGTACTGTGGCTATTGTGGATCCATTTGCATTGGAGCATATTGCGGCATAAACTGCTATGGTTTTTGTTGCGGTACAAACTGCACATGCGGTTGAGGTAGCGGATGGGCTACCTACGGTTGCGGTTGAGGTTTTTGTACAGTACATTGGTCGTCCTTCATATAGAATGCATCATACGTTCACTCCTAAAGAAACCCATATGGACGAGAATCTTTGTGTTCGTGTCCCACAGATTTGCAAAATGTAAAATATAGATTCATCGATTTTGTGACCATTTTCTGCATGTATTGACACTCATCGTGTCGGTGCCCATATACCTAACAAACACGACACCACGGCATGCCACCGCCACTCAATGGATTCGGTGCTCCTGAAACCAGATAATTGCGGAAGTCTGGGCAATTATCCTTACTATGCCCTTCTCCTCGACATCGCGTGCACCAAACTTCTTCTCGTTGTTCCTTGCCCTTCTTAATATCTTGCAACTGTATGGTCAAGTTAGCTAGCTATGTTTGGATCTGTGACATACCACTTGCATTTTCACTAATCGGTGAGGCTTCCAACCGCATTGCAATCTCCAGAGCTTCACTTGGTGTTGTAATGTTCTGTTGCATCAACGGTAATTGAATGTGTGGGAGAAATGCTGCGATGAACCATTCCTTTTGTTGGACAGTCCTCATGTCGAAGCTGACCCTCGCCATCATTGTCTTGAATCGCTGGTCGTTGTCCCACACCATTTCATTGGGATACTGCTTAATCTATTTTAGTTCTGTAATGTGTTGTGCTTAAGACTTGGGTTTTTTCAATTCTGCAATTAATCCATTCCTGATATTGTCTAGCGTCTTCTCTGGGGTTCCTGTAGGGACTAGAAAAAACTTCATAAAACATTCTAATGCATGACCTCACAGAGTTGTCTCTAACTATCCTTTCTTAGCATTATCATCAATAATCTGCTTTACGGTCCATACTGCCTCACATAAGAACCAGTATCGTTCAAGATTATCTATTCCATTTCCATGGAATAGCGGCAACTTCATATCATTGCCCTCCATTTCGGGCTTCCTTCCTGCAGTTGTTGAACTACTAGCAATCGAGTTTTGTTGAATCGGTGGTGTCGAGGTTGTGTTTCTTACTGGTTGACATATAGTGAGCGGAGGTGTGGGAACGTTGCTACTGGGGTTTGGCCCTGCCTCTATCATGGGAGTAGCTTGCTTTTTCTTGTCCGGATTGTGAGGTCGCTTCGTCCCATGTGGTCTTCCTTTGCGGACTTGCATTTCGATCGCAGCAAGACCTTCTCCTGTCCTCTGCCCCTTTTCCTGTCGAAACCTTGCTCCTCCCCTTGTAATACCACTCTCTTCCTCGACTTCACTCACACTATCGTCATGAATTGCAACCATCTACCCCTTATCATTCCATGTACTGCCCCCTATTATCACGGTACCCACGGCCTCCACCCACCAAGATGTTTACTGATCCAGATGCGTCTTCAATATACCCATCTCTCAAATAAGCATCTTAATAGACAGTTGGAGTGCCAGCAGGAACCTTCCTCGTGGTCCGCGGAAGAAATATCTTTCAGCTTCACTATAGGATTTGCTCGTATCGACCGCAAATTTAGTGATATAGCCTTCCAATATGCTATCAAGCCAAACTTCGACAACTCATAACGCCTTGTTTTCGACTTCCTGTAGCTCCTATATTAGCTCTGGGGTCCAGGTCGTCATTTCACCACCTTGGAAGTTCCTCTTTTGGAAGGTCATCTTCGTCAATCACTCATACAAGATGACTAGGAACTCGCACAAAAAATATTCATGCAGACCTTCATGAATATATCTTTCCACCCACTGATCTATCATAAGCTGTGAGTTTTAGATTTCATTTTTAGCGAATTCTTGCAACTTCTGATCAAACCAGTTCTGTATCTCTGGTTGCGTCGGATGCCACAACATATCCTCATTTCATTTCGCACACAGTCTCGAAAATGGAACCATTTGTTGACTCAAACCTAGTCGACAGGGGTTCCACTCACCGTGCACACCCAAAACACCATGATCTACCTGAGCACCGGCCCTGACAGGTTTTACCCCGTCCAACAACACCTATAGAGCAGATGAGGTCTTACCCAAGATGTTCAAGGGAGAGTTGATGGAACCATGTTTCTGCCGAATGAAGGATGATGTTTGTGGCTCAATTACTTAATTTATTGCGACATTTTATAAATAGATCTATGCATGTCATGTCCCAAATTTGGCATTGGGTCACAATGGCCTAATAACATTGGCCCTATTCATTAGAGTTTGTCAAATTCATGCTAAAGGTCAAATAATTGCCAAGGAGGAAAATTACTAGTTTCCTAGGTTTGGGGTGGAAGCTTTGGGATTTGGAATAATGGGGATAATAAATGATGTTTGAACATTAGAATGGCATAAATATTCAATAAAGGAGCTAAATAAATATATACAAGTGAAAATCAAAGTGGCATTTCATCATGAAGACACATGGAGGAAGTGGGACCCACATATGGCTAGATTTCCCCACTACACTTGGCATCATTCTCTCACCAATTCGAATTCAAGGTGAATGGTAACATACTTGGGGGATTCCAAAAGGTATTATTCATTGCATGACTCATCCAAGGTCGAAATATAGAGGAAGAGTAACTCCCATGGAAGAGGAAGAGGCAATTTGGAGCTAGTGAGACACTTGGGCTAGATTCCCTAGCTCTATGACAACAATGATGAAGATGCTATGACACCTATGACACAAATCAGACCTGAAGGCTGACATATGACATATATGACATGTCAGGGCTAAAAATAGACTCCAAGAGGGCGCTCAAGGGTGTTAGGGCAGCTAAGATGCTTCCACATGTGATTTGGTGGAAGTGGGAGACTAGGAATTGTTGTACAAGTGGCGTTTTTTGGAATCTCTTCCCAACTTGAGTTGGCATGAGTCTCTTGGAAGGAATTCGACCCATGGAGGACATTAGAAGTTTATAAATGTCAATAACAAATAATGAAACCAGCTTTTGATCATTTGTAGAATTTGCAATTGCATTTGTGAAGAGGGAGAGCTAGTGGATGACTAGTTTCTTGCCTTAGCCAATTTCGAGGGTGAAAGATTCCCATCCAAGTTGGTAATTGGAAAGGCCATTCAGACCTTTCATTTGGAGCTTTAATGGAGTCTTTATTTTCAGGTGTAAGCTACAGGGAAGCTCATGGTTTATTCTATTGCAGCTCACTCCTTCAACCATTTCCAGTTTTGATGGCATATTCTTGATCCTTGAGGGAGGGCGTTTTTGGTGAGCTATTGTACTCTTTGGGGGAGCTTCTAATGCCCCATTTCTTTTGTAATATGAATTAAATACTCTTTTATTCATCTCCAGAAAGTTTCAGGTCGAAATTCCAAGTAGAAATGTATAAATCTCATTTTTAATGGAAGAACAATGCCATTTCCCCACTACCTTGTTGTGGACTAATGTATTGATGATGATTTCGAATAAATGGATGATTATCTGATTCATTTGTGATTAATGGACTGCAATGGATGTATTTTACAAGTTTCATGTACTGTACTTGAGCATTTGAAGTATTTTTACTCAGTTTAATTGCATTGGGAGAAGAAATAGTGCCATTTCCCCAAGGGTCGAATTGGGGATTTTTGCAGTTGAATGGGAGAGGGTGAGAACAGTTGTAATAATCCATTAATGGTGAATATGAGACCTTAATAACATACTTAACACATTACATACCTCTGTTCATAAATTTGAGTGGGTTTGGAGGCATTTGGGAAGCCATTTTCAGTACTTACCTTAGGGGGATTTGAACCCCAAATCACTAGTAAAATTGCATACTTGGTCCAGAATCTTAAGAGAGTTTGCAGAGGTATTTTGGTGGCCATATGTTATCCCTGAACATCATATTCAATTCCTAATATCATTCATAAACCTTTTTTGAATATTTGAAGGCATTTGGAGTCAATTTGAGACCTAGAGACCAATACTAGTCAAAGGGAAATCACTAGTAAAGTTACCTACATTGACCAGAATTGAAAGAGTATTTGCAGAAGTGTTTTAAAGGTACAAAGGCATCCATGAAACACATATTTATGTTCTAATATCATTCATATACCTTCTCAGAATATTTGGGATCATTTGGGGCAAATTTGGGACCTAGAGATCAAAACTAGTCAAAGGTCGAACTAGGGAAAAAAAGTGGAAAGTTGCCATTTTAATAAAATTCCTAATAAGGGACATTACAGTGGTATCAGAGCATGGTCCTTGCACCTGTGTATTAGGTACATACATTCAAGAATAATTGGAAGCCATGTCTTACTATTATGATGAATCATATGAGTACAATTCTTATGAGGAATATGCAGATGCTTATGAGCAATATGAAGCAGAATGTGAATGGTATGAGGAAGAGGTGCCATCATGCAACACTTATTACAATTTCAAGAGAAATGAAGATTATTCTTATGACTTTAGATCTGATGAATATGAGTGTGTCACACCAACCAAGGATAATTCTATGAGCGAGTTCCAAAGATGGAGAGAAAAATATAAAACCTTGCCCCAACAATATCAAAAATATCAAGAATATCTTGCTTCGAGCAAAATTACAAAAAATGCTATGTCTTTTGAGTACTATGCTGAACATGTTTTTGAAAATAGGCCCAAAAATGAAGATGTGGAGTTAGTGAAGAAAGGTTTATGCCCTTCTTGTAAAAACCCTTGGAGCGAGTATCATATATGTGTGCATGAAATGATGTCCTCCTTGAGGAGAGCTTTTGAGATTTATTCAAGAAGAGATTCCAAATATATTGATCCTAAGGAAAACAAGGGGCAAAATGCATCAGCTTGCTTTAATGAGCAAAAGGAAGAGACATCACAAGAGCATGAAGAAAATTCTATTGAAAATATGGAAGATCATTTCGAGACACCTTCTAGCTTAGACATGAACCAAAGAGCATCTACTGATGAATGCTTAAACTATGAAGGAGTACCTACTGATGGGTGCTCACACCTCTATGTTGGCGACATAGAGATCACTTTTGAAAGTGTTTCTACAAGTACAAGTTTCATTAAGAATGATAATAAAGACCTTGTAGCAGTTGAAGAAGAACCAAGATCAACTTCCCCATCACCACTTGAGCTTCATGAAGTTGGTCCAAGCAAAATTGAAGAAGATGAGGAGGTTCATTTGAAAGAGCCTCATTTTCTTGAAGGGTCCTTAAAGATGAATGAAAATAAGATCCAAGAGTCCCTCAGCATTCTCCATGACACTCAAGCATTGGTGTCAAATTCTTGTTGGAGAGCTACTGCATTGGAGGAAACATCCTTCCTTGAAGACATGGAGAAGATTCAAAGAGCAATGTGCCACATCAAAGGTAATTTCATGTCTTTGCTTTTTGATAGAAACCATTTGTTTGAGCTTAATGAATTGTTACATGATGCATACTTGAAGAATAATGAGGATATTCATAAGCTCACAATTCAAAATGAGCAACTCCTTGAAAAGTTGCAAGATACTTGTTTTTCCTCCTATGTTTCAGATTGTCAAATGGTAGATTGTTTGGAGGATTCTCATGACATGGTGGATCATGAGAAATGTGGGAATTTGAATGTTCTTGATGTGTTTGAAGATGAACTTGAAGAGATCCAAACACTTGATGTGGTGGAAGAGGAATTTGAATTGCCTCTTGATGAAGGTTATGCAATTTTTAAAGAAGAGCATGATTCCTCTACATTGGAACCAAACTATGACAAAGAGTTCACACTTTTGAAGGAGCTGCATGATACTACCCACATGGATCCTTCCCATGATGAAACTCCTGAACTTTTTGATCATTTGGGTGAGTTAGTACATTCTCCTACATCCTACAATTCCATGTTTTGCAGTATTAGACTCAATGAAGTATGGGTGAAAGGGTTCTTTTTTATGGTGCCACATGAGGAGTATGGAACTCCTAGATTTACTTTTTATGGTGATATGGTTGGAGCACATTCTTATTCACATTTGTAGCAACATTATTTTTGACTTTATGATGATGCAAATCTACATGGGTGCACCTATGATATGCATTTGAGTCACTTGAAGACTCATGGTTTTTTGTGCTCAACATTTGATTCATTTGATGTTGGACGAACTTCATCCAACACTTGGGAGAATAGATTTATGATTGGAGAACATTTTTGTTGGCAGCCACATACTTTGTTATATTTTTATGATTCTCACATTCATGGATGTATGGGTGAGAATTCTTTGAGTCATTTGAAGTCTCCTTGTTTTTTCTGCTCATTATTTGGTTCAGATTTTAGTGGAGATTCTTCATTCACTTCTTGGATGAAAGAATACATGGTTGAATATTTTGATGCATATCACATCCTTTTGGAGCAGCATTATAGGACATGGGATCCTCACCTATGTCTTTGGAGCAGATTTGATTGGTCACTTGAAGCTTGTATGCACTTGGAAAATGGCGGTCTACTTGCTTGGAGGTATAAGCACTTTCATGACTCTTTGATGAAGCATATCCTTGATGTACATTTTCATTATGTTGTTATGTACTTTGATGATATATATTTGGTACTCATGATGTTTGGAAGGATGCATACAAGAAAATGGGATCCAGGAATCCTCTTAACTAATGGTGTGGGTTGGAGAGCACTCTTAATTATTGGGGTGCAATACAAGCAATGGAACCCTGGAATAATTTTTATCTCATTGGTTTCAAATTTTTTGGGGAAACAAGCAGTATGGGAGATGGATTTCCCCACTTAATAAAGTGATTTTTATCAGAGTAGTGCAGCAGCAAGCATGGTGGTTCCTCTCTAAAATCTTCATGGAAACTCAAAGACTCAAGGTTGGGCAATTCAATGGCAACTTCAAAGAATTATACAGAAAGCAGGTTCTTCAGCACCGATGTTTAAAATTGCTTGAGGACAAGCAATATTGGGAAGGGAGGATTTGTCATGTCCCAAATTTGGCATTGGGTCACAATGGCCTAATAACATTGGCCCTATTCATTAGAGTTTGTCAAATTCATGCTAAAGGTCAAATAATTGCCAAGGAGGAAAATTACTAGTTTCCTAGGTTTGGGGTGGAAGCTTTGGGATTTGGAATAATGGGGATAATAAATGATGTTTGAACATTAGAATGGCATAAATATTCAATAAAGGAGCTAAATAAATATATACAAGTGAAAATCAAAGTGGCATTTCATCATGAAGACACATGGAGGAAGTGGGACCCACATATGGCTAGATTTCCCCACTACACTTGGCATCATTCTCTCACCAATTCGAATTCAAGGTGAATGGTAACATACTTGGGGGAGTCCAAAAGGTATTATTCATTGCATGACTCATCCAAGGTCGAAATATAGAGGAAGAGTAACTCCCATGGAAGAGGAAGAGGCAATTTGGAGCTAGTGAGACACTTGGGCTAGATTCCCTAGCTCTATGACAACAATGATGAAGATGCTATGACACCTATGACACAAATCAGACCTGAAGGCTGACATATGACATATATGACATGTCAGGGCTAAAACTATGACATGTCAGGGCTAAAACTAGACTCCAAGAGGGCGCTCAAGGGTGTTAGGGCAGCTAAGATGCTTCCACATGTGATTTGGTGGAAGTGGGAGACTAGGAATTGTTGTACAAGTGGCGTTTTTTGGAATCTCTTCCCAACTTGAGTTGGCATGAGTCTCTTGGAAGAAATTCGACCCATGGAGGACATTAGAATTTTATAAATGTCAATAACAAATAATGAAACCAGCTTTTGATCATTTGTAGAATTTGCAATTGCATTTGTGCAGAGGGAGAGCTAGTGGATGACTAGTTTCTTGCCTTAGCCAATTTCGAGGGTGAAAGATTCCCATCCAAGTTGGTAATTGGAAAGGCCATTCAGACCTTTCATTTGGAGATTTAATGGAGTCTTTATTTGCAGGTGTAAGCTACAGGGCAGCTCATGGTTTCTTCTATTGCAGCTCACTCCTTCAACCATTTCCAGTTTTGATGGCATATTCTTGATCCTTGAGGGAGGGCGTTTTTGGTGAGCTATTGTACTATTTGGGGGAGCTTCTAATGCCCCATTTATTTTGTAATATGAATTAAATACTCTGTTCTTCATCTCCAGAAAGTTTCAGGTCGAAATTCCAAGTAGAAATGTATAAATCTCATTTTTAATGGAAGAACAATGCCATTTCCCCACTACCTTGTTGTGAACTAATGTATTGATGATGATTTCGAATAAATGGATGATTATCTGATTCATTTGTGATTAATGGACTGCCATGGATGTATTTTACAAGTTTCATGTACTGTACTTGAGCATTTGAAGTATTTTTACTCAGTTTAATTGCATTGGGAGAAGAAATAGTGCCATTTCCCCAAGGGTCGAATTGGGGATTTTTGCAGTTGAATGGGAGAGGGTGAGAACAGTTGTAATAAACCATTAATGGTGCATATGAGACCTTAATAACATACTTAACACATTACATACCTCTGTTCATAAATTTGAGTGGGTTTGGAGGCATTTGGGAAGCCATTTTCAGTACTTACCTTAGGGGGATTTGAACCCCAAATCACTAGTAAAATTGCATACTTGGTCCAGAATCTTAAGAGAGTTTGCAGAGGTCTTTTGGTGGCCATATGTTATCCCTGAACATCATATTCAATTCCTAATATCATTCATAAACCTTTTTTGAAGATTTGAAGGCATTTGGAGTCAATTTGAGACCTAGAGACCAATACTAGTCAAAGGGAAATCACTAGTAAAGTTACCTACATTGACCAGAATTGAAAGAGTATTTGCAGAAGTGTTTTAAAGGTACAAAGGCATCCCTGAAACACATATTTATGTTCTAATATCATTCATATACCTTCTCAGAAGATTTGGGATCATTTGGGGCAAATTTGGGACCTAGAGATCAAAACTAGTCAAAGGTCGAACTAGGGAAAAAAAGTGGAAAGTTGCCATTTTAATAAAATTCCTAATAAGGGACATTACAATGCATTTAACTCAAACACCATTTATATTCATCGCATCATTCAACAGAATTATTCATCATTGTAGCAGATATAACAATAAAGCATTGATTGCAGCAAGGAAACATCGCATTATTCATAGATTTATATCCCAACATGCATTACCACAGATGAACAAAAGAAACACATGAATTCCGCAAAACAACTCTGTCACTTCATATTAACTCCTCGAAAAGCCAGATACAAAATGTTGAACCTTTCGTTCATGCTCCACAAAAATACAGACCTCACAGATATTGCCAGATCTCAGATACTCAATCTAGGATCGATCAACACATACAAATCTATGTCTATATATACACTTCCACCTTTACATTGTTTTTCCACTTACTAACAACTTCCTAACCGACACTGACCCAAAATCTAACTATTGTGGTCCAAATGACCCAAAAACCCACATACTGCAGTACAAAATTGACCAAAACTTGCATAAAATATCATTACCTACGCTCCATTTTTCGCCTTTTGCAATATCGCAGCACTCGCAGTGCTGTGATAATGACCCATCTAACCACTTACCAACAAATGAGAATGAAGGTGTGGTGTATATAAAAAAAAATTCATATGTTGACCCAAAGATTTAATGGTTAACGAGAATTCATTGTGCTATTATGTAATGAACTGATAGATGCCAATTCCTTTAATTAAGGAATGCTTTGTTTGATTATATAATTATTGGGGTATGTTAAATATTGATGGAATATGTTTACATACTGAAACTATATGATGATAAAAAATTGAAGTTTAAAAGACCTTATGTGGTCACTAGTTGCTACTAAGTGCAACAGAACCACCCATTTCTACAATTCGGGGTAACTAAATAGTTTGCAACATTTTTCCCTTCTATGTAGTTAGAATAAGGGAGTATTAACACCTTTTGATGATGTGGTCACATTTGCGGAAGAGTGTTTCACATTCCATTATAATTTCGTGGCTAGTATAATAACCTTCATTCGCAGCGATGACATGACCTATATAGATGCATATCCATACACCATGTTGTGAATCCTCCGTCATAGAAAATTATAATGTAGAAGCCACCAAACTATCTTAATTAGATGTATAAAAAAATTTGTGTTGTCCTTGACGGGTGTTACATTTGGTATCAAAGCATGGTTCCATGCTCAGACATGTTCTCATCATGTTAAGATATGTTGTGTATTTTATGAAACTAATTGAATGAAATAAATATTCTTGTTGCAACCACTAATGAATTATTATCGTGCATATAAACATGATGGACTCCGATAGTAGAGGGGAAAGAAGAGGTAGGGGAAACTTGAATCGGGGAGTCGGGACTATCAGCATGTGAACCACTTCACCAGATCCATCGCTATCACAAGGAAACAAATAAGCTAATATACCTTCTGGAGAGGTAATGAACATGATGAGATCATTCCAAAGGATTTCAGATGCATTGGTCAGTCAGCTGGACAAATAGGATCAAGGAGGCCCAAGTGTGGCATGATTAGTACCGCCACCTCCACCGGACGATGCTTAGAGAAAACTGCAAAAAATGATGTTTCCAGAGTTTCATGGCGCCTTGGATGGAACTATAGTAGAGGCATATTTGGATAACATCACCATGTGATTTGCATTGCGCACTTAAAGCTCCAATATGAAGGTGCACATGGCTATTTTACAACTTAAGGGACATGCTTTGTTATGGTGGAAGACGGTTCCGCCACAACTGGGATTAGGCCTTTCATAGATCTCATGGGAACTATTTGAGGAATTTATGGAACTGGAGAATTTGGAATAATTTATGGAGAGGAATTTGAATGACTTCAAATCCTTAAGACAGGGAAACTAGTCGATATCAGCTTATGAGGCAATATTTACGGAATTGTTGTGGTATGCACCACACCTGAGCACAAACAAGTTGGGGGTAAACAAATTCATCTATGGCCTTAATTTTAGCATTCACACAAAGGTGTGCATTCTGATTCCAAGAACCTTACATGAGGTCATACAGTGAGTGATAATTGTGGAAGAGGAAGGTAGATACTTCCTCAACCTATGGGTCAATCAGAGCATAAATCAAGGGTACAGTCGACAAGTTCCTTGAAACCAGGATCAGAAAGTAAGGGCCCTTATTAAAACCCCAAGGAATGGAATTAGAGACGAGCATTGGGAGGACAGAAAACTCCACTCCAAAATCTAGCACAGTCCCAACAGGAAAGCAACAGGCCATCAATTCAGTGACCACAGAATGAAAGTGTTTTTTCATATACTCAACTTGGTGCACATAAGTCATCTCCCAAATGCATATCTTGGACATGTGGAGAGCCACATTTTTAGCAATATTTTCCATGGTCCTTGTGAGGGTCTAATCAAGGATAGAGGCCTGCTACATTGGGCGATATGGGTTAGGACCACCAGATTCACACAGTAGTGGATCATCGTCAGCCGGAAGAGCATTAGTCTATGGTCATGGATACCATAGGTATGATAAATGGTATAATTTGTTTTGTTTTAATAGGCCCCAGAGCTACTGAAAGCTTCATTTCAAATAAAGAACTAGTCAAGAATAAATTGATGGAAATCAAGCAACAACATTTTGACGTAGTCGAAATGGGATCTAGAATAACCCAAGGGGTTGGGTTGTTGGTCCCAAATTATGAGAGTGATCTAGGAGTTTTGGTCACAAAAGTTTCCATTTATTCTATGACATTGGTACTCTATGGCATTATAGTGGGTATGGACTGGCTAGAGACCCATTCAACAGTTTTATACTGGAAGGAAAAGAAGTTGATGTTTATCAATACTTTGGGCATAAGAAAGTGATGTTTTAGTATCCTTGAGATTCATCTCAGCATTATAGTTGAAAAAGAATATGTGCACGGGATTTTAGATATATGGGGTGAAAGCTATAAATGAAAATTCAGATACGATGGATGTAAACCAGGACCCCATATTGTCGTAGTTCCCAGACGTGTTTCGAAAATATTTGTTGGGATTGCTACCCAGGCCGGAGCTTGACTTCACCATTTAACTCAAGCTGGGAATGAACCAATAGCTAGAACACCTTACCACATGACAATGCCAGAATTGGGAGAACTACAAATCTGAATTTGTTGGACTTAGTCTTCATTAGACCTAGCACATCATCATGGGGAGCATGAGCGATTTTTGTCAAGAATAAGAAAGGGTCATGGAGACTCTATATTGAATATCACCAATTAAATAATGCCACCATCAGAAATCAATACTCTTTTCCAAGGATAAATGATCTTTTTGATCAGTTGAAAGGGGTGATAGTGTTTTCAACGATAGATCTAAGGTCTAGGTACCATTAGTTGAGAATCAAAGAGGAGGACATACCTAAGACATCGGTTGAAACTCGTCATGGACACTACGATTTTGTCATCATGTCATTTGGGTTGTCCAATGCACCAGGTGTCTTTATGAACTTGATGAATGGCATATTTCATAATTATTTGGATAAGTTTGTATAAGTGTTCCTAAACAACATCTTGAGTTATTCGAAGAATTTTAAGGAGCACGAAGAGCACTTGAAGATGGTTCTGAGATGTTTGAGAGATCATAAGATATATGCAAAAATATTCAAGTGTTTGTTCTTTTAGATGGAGATTCATTATCTAGGACACGTCATATTGGGATATGGCATAGCAATTGATCCATCCAATATTGAGGCAATCTTGGGATGGTTAGAGCCGACAAATGTTCATGATGTGCGGAGCTTCATGGGGTTAGCATGGTATTACTGTAGATTTTTTAAGGGGTTATCAAAGATCACAGGCCCCATCACTAAGTTGAAAAATAATAACAATAAATATGTATGGTCTGAACATTGTGAGCATGCATTTGTGAAATTTAAGTAGTTGTTGACAACAAACTCGATATTGAAGGTACCAGATATGGTGTAGGAATTTTTGTTTTGCACTAACACATCAAAAGAAGGGATTAGATGAGTATTGATACATGGAGGTGGGTTGATTTATTACACTTCTATTAAACTTAGAATGCATGAGGAGAAATATGCGATGGATGACTTAGAGCTTATGGTAGTAGTCTATGCTTTGAGATTATGGAGAAACTACAATATATCTTTACCCGATCACCATGGGCTACAGTATATCTTTACCCAAAGTGATCTCTATGTGAGGCAGAGGAGGTGCTCAGAAATGATGAAGGAGTATTATTTTGAGATCTTGTACATCAAAGGGACAATGAATAAGGTAGTTGATGCCTTGAGTCGAGGAGCTCACATTTTCTCCTTATTTCCACTAAAGATGAATTTGATAGAAAAATTATTGAAGCTACAACTGGTGAATAGTTGGTACAGGGATGTCAGGACATAAATTGAAAATGGAACCATGGAAGTTCCTAAGTATGCGATATATGCACTAGAATATGATGGGTTGTTGTAGTACAACAAGAGTATGTTTGTGTCAGTGAAGGATGAAGTTTGAATGTTTATCTTATCTAAATCCCATATGACATCTTATATGGCCCATCCAGGAGTTAAAAATATATACGTGGATCTATAACCATTGTTTTTATGGCATGGGATGAAGAAATATGTTTTGGACTATGTGGCAAGGTGCCTTGAATTCCAACTAGTGAAGGATACACATCACCATCCGGCAGGATTATTAAAACCTCATGCCATCCTAAAGTCAAAATGGGAGGTGATATCAATGGAATTTATTGTTGGATTTCTGTAACGGTAAGAATCCGTTTATTGGAACTTCTTGAACTTCCACTTTCGAAAATACAAATAATCCATGAATATATATAAAAGTTGATAAAATAGATATGGTCTTTTACAAGATAGACTTTCCTGTATTTATAATTGTTTAAAGGGTGTCTAATGCAACTCTTCATAAAGAGTTACACCATTTCACTAATTAATTATATTATTATATTATTCTTTTTTGTTGTTATTATTATTATTATTTCTATATATGTTGATGTTTATTTTATTATTATTTTATTCATAACATTACCTCTCTCTTAGAAAAGCTTTGTCCTCAAAGCCTTATAACGTTTTCGCACCATTCCTTATGACGTCGTAGCTTAAAAAACATGTCGATACGAACTTCTAAGTGTAGAACATAACTTCCGATATGTGGATGGATCAATCCATCCCAAATTGATTTGTTGATGACTGTTGGGATTCTCTATTGATCTGTCGTCAGGAGATTTGAGCACATTAGTACCATTATCTTTCGAGAATTCCCACTTTTTATGATATTGGTTTATATGGTTGGGGTGTCGATAGGGAGTTATTGCTGTTTGTTTTTCTGCTGAGTTGACTTCCTTTTGAATTGTTTCAAGAATTGAATTTATTTCCTCAACTTGACTTTATTTTTCAGAGGGTATAGATGCTTCCTCCTAGATTTGCGCTAATTTGTTCTCTAATAGATTATTATTACTCTGAATTTTCTCGAACCTTTCGTCTTGCGACTTTTTTTCCTCTTTTAACTTATTGACTTGTTCCTCTAGTTCTTGATTAAACTTTCTGAGGTGTTGGTTTTCTTGTTACTTTTCTAGTATTCTTCCTTCAAGGTCTTCATTTGAATGTTCCGTCTTCTAACTATGTTTCAGCTTCTTGATTTTTGTAAGTAATGTCTTGTTATGAATTCTTACTCGAAATAGTTCTTCAATATTACTTGTTAATCCGTCCTTCATTTTCTTAATTTCCAGCTTGTGCGTCTTTTTAGTAGCGGCATATGTCTACTGGAGTTCTTTATTCTTTTGTTGTTGTTGACCTATGTCTGATTCTTGACTTTGTAGCTTCCCCTCAACTTGAGTCAATTCATCATCTTTGTCCCTGACAAGCTGTTTTAAACGCTTTATTTCTTCTTCTAAATCATTATCGCTTCCATCGGGTGACTTGTCGTCATTTTTTGACTTTCTAATTTGGTCTTCTAGGTTTTAATTATGGATTTTTAAACATGATATTTCCTTATCATGATCAAATAACATTTTCTTGTTATCTCTTATGGTTCATTCTAGTTGTTGATTTTGATTCCATAAGCGACGATTCTCATCGTCTCTCCACTCCTTCAAAAACTTATGTGTCTCAATCTCATCTTGTAGACATTTACTGCTCACTTTATATTGCTCTCATTCGTCCAATGCTGCTTGTAGTTTTGACTTCATTACGGAATATGTGTTTTCCATTGTTCCTGGCGTTTTCTTTGATAGCTGGTTTCCTTTGACTTGATTTCTTGACGATAAGGGTCTTCTTCTGACTTGATATTGCTCTTCGATGATAACGGATCTTCAACTTCTTGATAAGGGAGTATTCCTTGATTTTTTCTTCTTCCCTTTCGAATTTTGGAAAGAATCCTCCTTGATTTTTATTTTTTTATTTTTTATTTTTTTATAATAGTGTTCAATATGATTCTTCTTGTAAAAATTATTTGTGTTGATGCTATTCTAATTTAATTTCCCCTTATTTTTTGTAAAATGGTGTAGAATGATTGGTTGGGAGGAATTATTGTTACCTTCCTTACCCAATTTCAAATCTCACTTTTGGTTTGTTGTTAGGGAATAAAACCAAACCCACTTCTCACAAAACCACGTGCACTTTAAAACCATGTGTGGTTTTAATTATTTTTCTTACTTTTTTTTCTTTTACTTTTACTTTTTTCTTTCTTCAATAAGGATGACTAAAATCCTAATGTAAGGTTAAAAACCTAAATCTCAAAGAAACTTTGACTATTTGGCCACAAGTCGAAATCAACAAGCCCTGATACCACTATAACGGTAAGAATCCGTTTACTAGAACTTCTCGAATTTCCACTTTCGAAAATACAAATAATCCATGAATATATATAAAAGTTGATAAAATAGATATGGTCTTTTACAAGATAGACTTTCTCGTATTTATAATTGTTTAAAGGATGTCTAATGCAACTCTTCATAAAGAGTTACACCATTTCACTAATTAATTATATTATTATATTATTCTTGTTTGTTGTTGTTATTATTATTATTTCTATATATATATATATATATATGTTGATGTTTATTTTATTATTATTTTATTCATAACAATTTCCAATGACCTATAGCAGGCATGATTCCATCTTTGTTGTGGTGGACACATTGACCAAGAGAGCACACTTTATTCCAATCATGACTACTTATCAAATGCTAGAGATAACACAAGTATTCATGAACGAGGTAGTGTGACTGCATTGAATACCTCAGAATATCATTTTTGATAGGGGGATAGTATTCACTGAGAGATGTTGGACAAGTTTCTAGGAAGCATTGGGCACACAACTAAACTTCAGCACTACATACAATCCTGACACGAATGGTCAAACTGAAAGGGTCAACCAGGTTTTCGAGGACATGTGTGTGTACGTGATGGACTAGCAGAGTCGTTGGGATGAATATCTACCATTGGTATAATTCACATACAAAAACAATTACCATAGCTCAATTTAAATGGCACCATTTGAGTTTCTCTATAGTATGCCTTTTCGGAGACCCTTGAGTTGGGATAATCTTGAGGACAGGGTCCTTGTGGGTCAACAGATCATCCAAGAGATGGAAGAGAAGATGCAATCCATCCGTGCATGGATTAAAGATTCCCAATATAGATAGAAAAGTTATGTCAATGCACAATGAACATATAGGAGCTATGAGATTGGGGATAGAGTGTTCTTGTGTGTGAGGCCACAAAAGAGATCTATCAAATTTGGAAAGGTTGACAAATTGTAGCCATGGTTTGTGGGACCATTTGAGATTACTGAGACACTGGGGCTAGTTCCTTACCGTCTTTATTTTTCATTGTCATTAAGTAAGGTGCATGATGTTTTTCATGTTTTTGTTTTACAACATTATATTCCAAATCCATCTCATGTTATTTACTTGAGTAATTTGTAGATATCGAATTAGGGGGATCTGGTGGCCAAGAAAATCCACATTATGGAGTGATGAACCTGACAACTTACGTGTCAGGTCGTTGACCCAGTTAAGGTCTAGTGGGACTTTTATAGTCCTAGTTCCGCGACTTGGGAGGATGCATCAGAGCTGTGTACATAGCTTCCCTATTTATTTCAGAACTTTGGGATGAAGTTTCCTAAAGTGGGGGTCCAGGTAGTGCCCTGTTTGGATAATTGACCTTAACTATATTGCAACATTATTATTTGATGGTATTCGATTTCAAATGAATTAGTTATGTGTGGATTCATCCTAGAATTTTTATGTCGTGTTATTATTTGAGAGAATTCACTTCGAATGACCCAACCATCTATGGATCTAGTACTCTCACTATTTCAGATAGTTGTTTGAAACTATCTATTATTATACCATGTTATGATGATGATCAATATTGTGTTGCTATGATGGTTTCAATGATGATCGCATGTTTACATGATATTTTTCAATGATGATTGAATATTTATAATGTGAAATAATGAAATGCATATGATTATGTTTTGGATAGCATGTACTCTAATGGGTCATCAAGTGAGACGGGAAATATAGGTGCATATGATGCAATGATGGATTCGATATTGCATGGAATGTGGATTGAGTCAAGTATCATTGATAGGTGATGTCAATCTGGTATATATGTTATATTATGAATTTTCTTTAAAATATTTGATGTGCACAATGTTTATGTGTAGGTTCTAGATTATGATTGTCAATCGTTCCACATCAAGTAACAAGGTTGAACTGATATATGATGTAAGTCTAGCATTGTCCACGCGATGAGTTGGAAAAGAGTGAGAGAGGCTCTTGCTCACCATATGTGTTTTGTTGTGAGGGTAGGACATGGATTCGGTCACTCATTAGGAATTTACTAGGGGATGTGCAACAAGGATATAAAATTATTCCCTAGGAAACACCAGTCTCTTAATAGGGTTGACCGAACTGAGTTAACAATGTCTTAGTTGTCACACCAAGTCCTAACCAAAGGGGGAGTATTTGAAGGGAATGCACGGTGCATGGCACCCTTGATATCTCGCCCGCAAAGAGAAGAAAAACCATTAAATTAAATTATTAATGGGGGTCAATAAGAATATTTTAAAAAGATTTATAAATATAAGTTATTTAATTTTAAGAAAATGAAATATCAAAGTAATTAATTTCAATTACAAGTTTGTGAAAAATGAAAAGTGAGCAAAATAACAAATTGTAAAGTGGAAATTAAAAGGATTGAAGAAATTTTTAATTAAGAAAATCAAGGGACTCAACTAAAGTAAATCCCAGTTAAAATCAAACAATTAGAAGACCAAAGAGAACTGCTCGACTGGGTGGGTGAATAAGAAATTAAAATAATTCGGAAATGAATGCATGGATGCATGAAGGGTTTTCGAAAATTTATAGAGAGATGGATGGGGCATAAGGCTCTCATATATTTTACCCTACTACTGGATCATAAAGGATTTGAAATTTCCCACATAAGATCCAAAGAGATGATGTAAACCTCACAATGAAAGAATTTAGGAATAATAGAAGAAGAGACAAGCAATAGAACTTAGATCCAAAGAGACTCTGATTGAGGCAGAATAATTACACATGTTGAGTATGAGGATTCGAATTCACTAGGAGGAATTCGAATTGGCCTTCATGCACAGATCCATAATCAGTGGAGAGTCATCAATGACTAACTAGGATTCCACCTTCTCATCAGTGAAGTCATCAATGCACAAGTAATGGTCAACTGGGAGTCAAACTGAGTCTAACTGAATGTGGTTGGTGTAACTGGAACATGGAAGCACTAATATAGTGAAGGATGCTCAGTGGAGGGTGCCATAGGAGTTAGTTGGAGTCAGAATGGTCAATATAGTCTCACTGGAGGTCCAACAGAGTGATAAACTCAGTAAAGAGTCAGTTAATCCTTAAATCAAGGAAATAACTGAAGATAAATCAATATAACTAAATATAACTGGAATGGTAGGTGAAGAAGGAGCCCTTGTCATGCAGTGGAGCAAAGGAGGCCGCATTAGTCATTGGGAGGGCTAGAAATGATCTGAAAGAAGCTCTCGGGGCTAGTTTGTTGAGAACTAGGTGCTGGTACTGATCACCTAGAATGCATGCAAACCCTAATTTTTGCATGCATGACTGAAAATGAAAATGAATGGAAAGCTAGTAGGACTAGGATGGATTATAGGAATATCCTAACACCCCCCCTTAATCCACAATAGATGAAATGATAATAAAATACATAACTGTCCATAAACTGAGGAAATGGGGAAAACCTCATGGGAAAAATACCCCCCCTCAAAAGAACAGTAAATAACTCAAAGAACCATCATGCAGAAAAAAAAGAAGCTTTTATCAGTGAAAACTTTTGCAAAAGACTTGGAAAGTTGATCCCATGTAGGAAGGTCTCCCACTGTGTGGAGGATGAAGCAAGTCTTTCAGGAACTTTTTCTGTATCTGGAGCGAATGGAACATGAGTAGTCTTCCCAAAAGATGGAAGAGAGAACCCCATCATCATGCTGCATCTCTCATTGAGAGATGGATGGCATAATGCAAGGTTGGCATGATGCTGAATTCTAGTAGTTTTGTAAGCAAATAAATCATCAATTGTGTTCTCAGTAGTAGCAAGGACTGTGTGAGAACATATTTCTCTTGAATCTGGACTGAGAATAGGTGTTGGTTCTGAATCTTCTTGAACCATGATCTCAACATCAAAATCTTGATCTTCTTCTTCACTAGAAGAGGAGTCACTGTGATCTTCATCAGAATCTGAAGGAATAGTTGGAGAGAAAGGCATCAAGTGTGAGAACTCATATGCCTTTGAGGCATGATTAGCAATCCCATTCGCTATAACCTTTCCAGTGGAGATTTCTGTAATCTCTACTGTGTTTGGACCAAAAATAACTTGCTTTGGTGATCCTGTATGAGTCATTTGATAAAATGACAACAAATTAGCTGTAAGAGAAGGAACAAATAAGACATTTTTGAACTTACCATGCTCCATATGAACTGTTCCCAATCCTTTGGCAGAAATATGAGAGTTGTCTCCCATGTGAATGGTAGGCCTATATTGGAGATCCAAAGAGGAGAAGGATTCTTCTTGTGCAATCATGTGGTTGGAGGCTCCATAATCTATGAGGAGAGCTTTTGTCTTTGAAAAACTAGCCATCAATGCATGACAATCATCAGATCCACTTCCAGAATCAGACTTTTTGCTTCTTTCGGAACAACAATTTGGTTTTGTTCAAGAAGCTTGGTTAGAAGATCAATCTTCTTGTGCATGCAAGCATGCTCAGGATGGTTTCCTCTCTTGCAGTAGGTACAATTTGGTCTCTTTTGTTTGTCATTCATAGATCTTGAAGGTTTCTTTCCTTTGTATTTTTGCCTCCCTTTTGCATTCGCTCCACTTGCTTCACCAGCTAAAAGAGATAGATCTTTGGAGGCCTTGTTGGCACCCATTTGAATCAGTTTGTTCTCTTCTTGAATGAGAGGTTCAATAAAGCTTTTTAAAGTGGGAAAATTCCATCCAGGGATTGACATTCGAACAGAATGAAAGGTAGATACAAAGATAGAAAATTGAGATCCAAGTTTGTTTTAATATAGAGAGTACCAATTGCTCATCACTTTTAGTGATGCCACATTGCTTGCAATGTAAAACAGAATTCTGAAATTTGGAGAAGAACTCTTGAATGCTCTAGAAATTGCTAGGTTGAAGGGAAACCAATTCATTCTCGAGAATGTAGCCTCTTAGTTAATCTTGTTTTCCAAAAAGACTCTTCAATTTTATCCATAACTCATTTCGAGACTTCATTCCTGCAGCATGAAACAATAGCTCATCAGACATATGAAGGTATATGCATCCAATGGCTTCATCCATTTTGTTTAGATGCTTGATTCTCTCTACAGCTTGATGTGGTATGGCATCTCTTTCGTCAACAATTCTAGCGAACCCTTTTTACTACAAGAGTACTATCATCTTAGTCTTCCATTCAAAGTAATTGAAGGGAGTGAGAATTATAGGAGAAGAAGAAGCATTCAAATTGCTCATCTTGACTGCTTGAACAAGTGCAAATAGAAACTGTTGAATCTGCTGCAACTGCTGGAACATCGAAATACTTGCAAAAAAACTCTCAAGAATGGAGGTAGAATATACTCTCAAACCTTGCTTTGATACCATGTGAAATTTCCCACATAAGATCCAAAGAGATGATGTAAACCTCACAATGAAAGAATTTAGGAATAATAGAAGAAGAGATAAGTAGTAGAACTTAGATCCAAAGAAACTCTCATTGAGGCAGAATAATTACACATGTTGAGTATGAGGATTCGAATTCACTAGGAGGAATTCGAATTGGCCTTCATGCACAGATCCATAATCAGTGGAGAGTCATCAATGCCTAACTAGGAGTCCACCTTCTAATCAATGAAGTCATCAATGCACAAGTAATGGTCAACTGGGAGTCAAACTGAGTCTAACTAAATGTGGTTGGTGTAACTGGCACATGGAAGCACTAATATAGTGAAGGAGGCTCAGTGGAGGGCGCCATAGGAGTTAACTGGAGTCAGAATGGTCAATCTAGTCTCACTGGAGGTCCAACAGAGTGATAAACTCAGTAAAGAGTCAGTTAATCCTTCAATCAAGGAAATAACTGAAGATAACTCAATATAACTGAATATAACTAGACTGGTAGGTGAAGAAGGCACCCTTGTCATGCAGTGAAGAAAAGGAGGGCGCATTAGTCACTGGGAGGGCTATAAATGATTTGAAAGAAACTCCGGGGGCTAGTTTGCTAAGGACTAGGTGTTGGGACTGATGACCTAGAATGCATGCAAACCCTAATTTTTGCATGCATGACTGAAAATGAAAATGACTAGAAAGCTAGTAGGACTAGGATGGAGTATAAGAATATCCTAACAAAGGCTTTGTTGCACTTGCGAGGTGATTTTTAGAGGGTGTGGTTCACTTCGGTATGGGGTTGGTTGGAATCCTCACAACAGTAGCCTGCATATCGAATTTCTTGCTAGATTTCGATTCGTCATCCCCGTTGCAGCTCCAGGGTGCTAGGGGAAGAAGAGTATCTATTAGATATGGTAGGGTGGAATCTAGTTGACTATTATTGGTTGGAAATCAGTTTACATGCTTATGGAAGATATTCGATACCTTTGGAAACCCTCAGACATCTCTAGCGATATTCAACACCATGCGACAAGATTACATGTTATCATGTGAGATTATAAATTCTTAAATTCTACTGTTTAAATTAGAAAATAATGCTTCACATGTTTGAAATATGTTGTATATGTGTACTTTGTTTAAAACTCTACTATATGAGTCTGTACATAAATTAATACCTTGTTAAATAGATAGTAGTTGTGCAGTTGATTTATGGGTTCCGGGATATCTACGTATTGGGTAAATGGAATGTTATGTAAATTTTATCTACATACGGTTTGAAAATCATGGGCTGGACCTTATATTCTAGATATGTGTATGTATGTGCATGAAAACTTGAGGGAATACCTTCTTGCACTCCATATATGTATATTTCCCTAGAAGTATGATCCCTAGACCTTAATGGATAATTTCTACATGCATGACTCTTGAGGTTGGAAACCAAATCAAAAGTGTAATTATGTTTGTAGTTTTGAAAAAAAATCTATAAAATAGGATATGTTGAATTCTATATATATCCCTACACAATATTAATTCGTATAGACGTCTAGTTGGAGCTCCTTCAAACTAGTAGCTTGTACAGACAAATCGGTTGGGAATCCATTCAACCGATTTTTAATCTAGCGAGTTGAGTTGCAACAATGAATACAACTTTGGAACAAATTGTTGTGATCACAGGTTATGGGAAAAAAAAATAGATCTGTGAGAGTGGAGACGTAGTAGAACTATGATGCCTTACAGAGGTTCATATAATGTAGTGTTACTTCCATACCGTATTTGTTCCTATGAACATGAATGTGAATACCCAGGAAAATAATAATTCTATCTAAACATATGTTATTACCTATTTTGCGCCTCTGTCAATGTATGTAAGGGAATCAAGGTTGGGGGTTCTGTTAAGATACATATAGGGTTTTTTTACAATCGATAATTCAATGTCATAGACACAACTATTCACCCCGTTGAAGGAATCCCTGAGAAAATCGCCATAGGAATCAATATAAGTTGCCATATAGATTGATATCGTAGACCAATGAAGTAGTATGTTGATACTTGGGTGGCATAGGAAATATTCCAAATTTGATAACTACAACGTCGATTCAAGAGAGGATGTATTTATATCCTTGATCCAAACCTAACACCACCGCACTGTTGATTGTAGTTTGGGCTTAGTGAATAGATAATTTGGAGGAGGAGAGATGGTTCCATGCACTCTACGTATGGAACAAGGGGATGGAAAGGGTTCAACATTAAGGTGTAGTGAGATTGTCTGCAGGTTGGTATGATACCAATGTTTCCATACTTTAAAGCTCTCCGAGATATCCCCACTGTCTATGCCACACATGCAACCCATTCTAACTTGGTGTGTCACAATCCTTAATCCCACCTATGCCTGCTAAACTACGGTTGACCTATTACTTATCATGCATTGCGGCTAACTATTATTACCGGACAATCTACCAAAAGCGGACTTAAGGCGTGATCTCCCTAGTTCAACATGAATCTAGAACAAGTGAGACAAAATATGAAATTGCTTTCCTAGATCTAGTTAAAGATCGAGTGATCAGACGTCTTACCTTTTAGATCGTAGATACTTTCTCCTTGATGTTATTCTGAGCTCCATGGCCTTCATATCTCAGTTGCAAAACCTATCAAGACATACAGAACAATACAAGTAGTAAAACACATCTAAACAGTAACAAATCTAAGTAAACGGTTAAGCAAGTAAACTACATAAACATTATTAAAACAACAACGTTTGGTGGAAAGAGTTTATATTACTGTATTAAAGAAGGGAAGTACAAAGAGTGGGATGATTACAACCAAAGCTTAACATTTCAATCCTCCTCCAACAAGCCAATGCCAAAGCCTCCAAAGGAAGTATAGGTCTCCCAAGAGATGAGTAGAGATCTCCTAAGCTAATTTCACCAGCATGCAAGTACTATAGACTCCCTCCCCTTGGAATGGGAATGAGCTTCACATATATAGGACTAAGAGGATAGGGTAGGTTGAGATGAAGTGGGAGAGGGTTAAGGGATCCTCCCCAAGGGCTAGGGAACCGAATGGTAGCTCCCCTATAGGATATGGATAGAGATCCACATCACACACCTTTGAGAAATGGCTCAAGGATGCCCCTTTATCCATTTAACTGACATCGTCGCAGGATGCATGAGGGTGACTTGTGACGTCGCATGTTGCACAAAGGTGACTTGCGATGAACTTACTAAACCCTATGGAAATAGGCCAGTATCTCTTCCAATTTTATGTCTTAGTCATGGGGACTTCAGGGAGGTTTACACTGAGTCTCAAGGTAGCAAGATTTAGGTGTAACAGAATGCCCCCCAAAGCATGAAGTTGTTGGAACTTGAAAGGTGAATTTCTTTGATTGGAGGATTGGAAAGGACTTGTCAGATGGAGGATGCCACTGCAATACAACTAACTCTAAGAACACAGTCTCGTATGACTCACAACATGGCTTCCGACCAATACATTGCAGATCCATGTTAGTAATGATCGACGTAACACAATCATGGCTACTAAACACAAGCGTAGATCCATGATGAGATGATAACACAGTCACGACCAATACAAAAGTGGATCCGTGTAATATGACTCAAAACAATCTCCACCACAACCTGGGTAAAACATCATTCCCCAGGGTCTTCAATCCGAACCCGCAAGGATACAAATCTATCCATGTGATTACAAATGCCTTGATGTCGAACATGGCAGAAACCACTTGATTACCGGTCATTGATGTATACCATTAACAAGCACGAGGGAAATCACCGTTAATGTCAATGATTCCCAAGGTATCATAGTACATATCATCAAGCGTGAATAAATGAGTTGAATTCAAACACTGGACAAAATATTTCGATCCAGATTCAATGATGCAAACTCATGTCAAAAGTGAGGTAACTTGCCATTGAGGCATGCAGGCACAAGGTACTTGGTTGGTTTCTAGATTCAATCCTCGGATGATGTTTTGAGGTTGACAAGGATGAATCCATTGAAGGAGGGCCATGATGAATCCATTGAAGGAGGGCCATGATGAATCCCCCATCAATGACACGAAACACGATAACAGATGTTTGGAGTAGATTGGATGGTACAGTAACATGCAAGACTGACCCAGAGTAGACCGACATGGTGGAGGGTGTACTAACTGCAAATGATGAGCGGTGAATGTATTCTTGAACATGGGCATGGCATGACTTGGAAGTATTGACATGACAAGAATGATACCAACTCCTAATGCAACTGATGATGGAAGTTTTCTTTGGATGACCCAAAGGACTAACAAAACTCATGAAGTAGGAAAAACTCGAGTACGCAAATGAGTGTATGCAAATGCAAATGAGTGCCATGTTCAAGAATGACTAAGTACTTCCACTGGTTAAGCTGTAATACAAAAACTTTCCGTTTTCTCCATCATGATTGATGAGTGCCTCATGTGTTTTTGACGAGCTTGATGAGGGTAACCAGATGCTCGGTATAGCTCATCTCATAGATGATTCCAATCCCAAATATTTTTTGAACTTGGGAATGGAGGGGTTCGTCCCATGGAGGGCCCTTTAATGTTGAATTTTAACGAGTCCATAGAAGGTAAACTCGGTGTCATTTCATGTTTAGAGAGTCTGAAAAGAACTAAAGAAGACTCCAAAGGTCCTTTTTCGTAAGGTTAGCCTCTTCGCTCGGAAAAGGGTAAAACAACGCAAGAGAGGACTCTTCTAGTCATGATTGGCCGGAGTATTTCTTTTTCGTAAGTAGTGCCCCTCGGTCCGAAAAAGGGGTAAACTATCACCAGGGAGACGATCATTCAAATACTTTTACAAGTGTGAACGCATCAAGTTCTCTTGGCGATCTTTTCGTATTTAGGGAGCCTAAAAAGAGCTTAAAGAGAGACTCCGGGGGGGTTCCTTTTTCGTAGGAGTTTAACGAGCTTGAAAAATTGATAAACTATAACTCGGTGACTTATTCTCATCGTCTTAAGAGAACAAGAAAGAACAAAGAGTAAGCTCGGTGTCATTAATAATTGAATTTAATGAGTGAAATAATGACAAAAAGACGCTCAAAGAAGTTGTTCATACCTGATAATACTTACGAGATGATCATCACGGTGAAAAATGGCTTTAATTAGGCACTCAAGTTCTCTTGCAACTCAAAGACTAGGTCAAAAACAATTAACCAAGCGTTTAAATGCACTAAATAATCCAAACTATAGCAAAAAACCCACCAAAGCATCAAATTATAAAAGGAATATTGCATTTTTTGTTATAAAATGGGTGAAATAGTGAAAAGAAATTACAATTGTTTTTTACCAAGTTTGGAGAGTGTGGAGAGCCAATCGGAGCCATATTTCAATTGTTGATTTCGGGAGATACGGTCCACCATTTAGCGAGCCGTCAGAAGCAGGTAGGCCTAAACACATCTTTGCAACTTTCTAGTGGATTAGTTTTATGTTTTTTGCTTATTTTTCAAGGTTTTGAGTTGTTTTATCTTGGGGTAAATGCGCCCATGGGTCGGCGCAATCCGTCCTTACGGGAATTGCGACGTCACAAGTCCTGCAATGATCGTTTGCGATGATGTTGCATTGTCTATGAGGACAGCCTACGACGACGGAAACAACCAAGTTCAACTCATTTCCCAACCCAAAAGAAAAAAATTTGATGCATGGGGTGAGTTCTAATGTTACTTATTTGACCTTCTTGATAGGTTCATGGTAATAACCATGGTCATCAAGTGGAGAGAACGAGAACACGAGCTGGATTATGCTGAATTTGAAAATGACCCTCAATGCATTGCTGCATTGGGGAACTGTGGACTTCTCAAATACTTTCGAGTGTCGGACATGAGGGCCCAAGTTCCGCTACTCACACATATAATCCGATGTTGGGATCCAGCGTAGCAGCACTTCGAGATCGGGCTGCATACGTTGAGTATAGATGTCATGGACATCTACTTTCTGACAGGATTATCCCAGAGGGGAGAACCTGTATCTCTTACGGGGTCACGAGGAGGTGACCGGACCGTGGATGACATGATTACTCAATACTGCACTGGAGGCACTGCGGCTACTAGTGGGAAGATTCCCATTAAGGAGATTCGAGACCATCCTTTACGTGTCGTGCTCTTCACCCTAGTGAGGGTAGCGGGGAGTCAATTTTCTCACCTTGCGAGCAAGTCCTAGTTGATATATGTGGAGGAGTGCATGGCTCCCAGGGTATTCAACTTGTGTGAGGGACTCCTTACCGACCTCCAGAGTCAACTTACCAAATTTTGGCGTGGGGCACTAAAACAGTTTGGATATGTGTCCATGGTGATCTCTTTCTTACTGGAGTGGGTACCTCATCTGTGTCCACGAGTGGACTTGGATGACCGGGATGCCATGGATACACATATGATTCTATGGGCAAAGGTGATGGCTCGCCATGGTGGCCGGGGACCCATCATAGGTTATGGCACTGGGTTCTTCACTTGGATGGAGGGGAAGCTCCTCATGATTGAGAATTACCCTTATAGTGGGACATGCTTCAGAGGTGATCCTGACTTGGTGCTTCCCGAGGGAGCACAATGGAGTGATATCGGTAAGGAAAACAACTTTTTATGTTTTTCATTTTGTATATCTTATGAATTTTTGGAGTAGTGCTGATAACTTGGTGTTGTGTGCAGATGTGGGTCCGTTGTGACCAGTTGGGGTCTCTCTCATTGTGATGAGAGGAGAGGGACCGATTGTGGATCCCACGGTGCAAGAGGCCACCGAGGAGGTGGAGGAGGTTTATGAGAACCTCCAGAGGATGACCCTGGATATCCCAGAGCCAGGTTTTTGTGATCTACCTTGGGGTTACCAGCAGTACATCGTCGGGGTTTGTACCTGTTTTGGCACACTGCTGGCCAAAGTGGCGAGGGTTGTGGTTTTCTTTCGTGGGTAGAACCCGGGAACTTCGAGGCCCAGGGATGAGTGATCTTAGACTTAGGCCTATGTTCTACCCATGTATACTGAAAGCTTGCAAGATTCAGATTTTGTAGAGACTCACTGAAAGCTAGTATGCTTCAGATTTTGTATCAACACTACCATTTTGACTTATATATATATACAGACATTTTCAGAGGATTTATACATTAAGTGTTATATGGATGATTAATGTGATCTTGTTTATATGTTGCTTATACAATGGATGATTTACATGTTATATGTTCTTTTACATTTTATAAATATGTTATGTGTGTTCAATGTACCAATCTAGAATGAAGTTGGCCATCGAGTTGGCAACTGTGTTCATGTGTCATGGAATGCGCAGGTATTGAATAGATTCAAAGGACCTTTCCAGAAGATGGACTCCTCTAAAGAGACGAAGTAGCATAGGGTCGCGGATAGCGTAGATCCGGTTAAGATGAGATACCACTACTTGCAAATCCAAATAGATAACTATGTGGTCCATACCCAAGGAAAGAGCATCGATTAGGGTTCCAATGACTGCCTGATATTTTGAGACATTATTGGTTGTGTATCCTAAACAATTTCCTCCTGAACTAATAAGTTCACCGGTGGGAGAATAAAGTACCCAGGCTGCCGAAGCAAGGTTACGGGTATGCTGGTCGGCACCGTCCATGAATCCGTAGCAAGTTTCCATCTTCACATGCAGACAGAACATGGTATAAGAAACGAAACAAGACCTAGACACACTAAAACAAAAGCGTCACACCACAAAAAACACACACACCATGTACAGTATATACAAGGTAACTATGTGTGGAAGACTTAGGCATAGTAACTCTTCAGGTAGAGCCCATTGCGTGGCTCACCTAAAGATATCCCATCGTAGTCCTCTAGTTCATAGGATCCTTTCTCCAGAACATGTTTCATTATATATGGTCTGTGCCACATGGAATTGAACTTAGCTGCCCCCAGCTTGTCGTGCCTTTGGTCATATGTGAGGACCAAATCAATCTCATTAAAGATGCGGGGTTTGACCGACCTATCGTATTGTGCTTTGATTCACTTCTTGTGTGCCTCATTGCCAAGAGAAGCATCATGGTGGGTCTCGTCAAGTTTTGCAAGGTAAAGGAAACGTTCTTCCTCGGTAGTGGTGTTTGGAAGAAGTTCGACTGCGAGTTTGAGTGATGGAATCTTGCACTCTATTGGTAGGACTGCCTCTAATCCATAAACTAACTGGAATGGTGTAAATCTGGTGGTAGTCTTAATGGAGGTTCGGTATGCCCATAGTGCGGAAAAAAGCATGTTATGCTAGTCAGACTTGTGCGTACCCACCATGCGTTGAATCATGGTTTTCAAGACCTTGTTGATGGCCTCTACTAATCCATTGGACTGCGAGTAGGAAGGTGTTGGGTTTTCATGAAGAAAACCCAATCTGGTGCTCAATTAGTTGACCATATGGTTCTGAAAGTGAGATCCATGGTCGGTTTCTATGGCCTGTGGGACTCTGAACCGTGAAATAAGACGATTAAACATGAAGAGTGCGGCGGTTTTGTCATCATCAATGTATGTAGGCATAGCCTCGGCCCACTTTGTAAAGTAATCCACGGCTACTATGACATAAACATGCCCCCTAAATGAGGTAGGTTTACAGTACATGAAGTTAATGCCCCATTTTGCAAAGGGGCCAATGGCAATAATCGGGTGTAACGGGGCTGGATGGGTGTTCTTTTTCATTTGAAAATGCTGGCATGGGGGACATGTTTTGATGGCCTCAATACAATCTTTGAAGATAGATGGCTAGTAATATCCCGTGCGCAGTATCTTTTCGGCCATAGCCATCCAAGAGAGATGACCTCCACAAGCCCCAAGTGACAGTCATTTAAAACGTGTTCAGCCTCCTCATGTGTCAGAAAATGTCAAAGAATAGAATCAATGCCCCGACAGTACAAGGTATCACTCATGATCAGGTAATACTTTTCATGGTAGCGTATTCGACGATGATCGTCATGAGATAGTTGGGGGTTCAAACTTTGGGTCTATAATTATAAGGTAATATCCCCATACCACAAGTTAGACATGCTGATGAGGAACAAGGATTCGTCTGGAAGAGAATCATTGGGCTAAGATCCTAAATCAACAAGGGGAAGATCGTAAATGAGCTCAGCGAACACCAAAGGCTTCTTAGACTTAGCCTTCTCGAAGAGGAGCTCGAACTCCTGAAGTATCACGATCCAACGTGAATACTTGCCCCCAAGTACTTGACGTGTCAAGAAGTGGTACATGGGGTTTGAGTCATTGATGATGGTGGTGTTGCGGAGCATGATGTAGTGACGGAACTTTTGGATGGAAATGACTACCGCGAGAGCGAGCTTCTCGACATCTGAATAACAGGTTTCAGAGTTAATAAGACCCTTACTGAAGTAGTAGATTGCATGCTCCTGGGCGTTGTTGTTCTCCTATACCAGGACCATGACGATCGTGGTGGAAGAAGCAACGAGATAAAGAATATAATCCTTATAGTAATTGGGTGGTTGGAGCACATGGGCATGCATGATGGAATGTTTCAGACTATCGAAGGATTGTTGTGCTTGATTGTCCCAAATGAACGGGACATCCTTCTTGAGTAGTCTCATATAACCCTGCATCTTCTGCGCAAAATTACAGACAAAATGTCCTAGGTAAGTTGCCTTCCCTTGCAAACTTTGAAGTTTTGTTATATTAGTAGGAGGTGGGAGAGTGACGATGGATTCCAACTTCAAGGGATCAATGCGGATCCCATCTTTTGAGACAATGAAACCGAGGAGGCATCCAGAATCGACGCAAAAAATACACTTGTGAGGGTTCAGACGAATGTTATACCGTCTGCATCTGAGGAATGCCCCCATTAGATCATTAATCTAGAAGTCACGTTGCCACGAATGAGTGGGAAGATCATCGAGATAAGGTTCCACAAAGTCCTTCACGTCATGAAAAGCGTACGACATGGCCTGCTGGAATGTAGCACCAGCATTTTTGAGACCAAAATGGAGCTTGCGATAAGCAAACGTGCCCCAAGGGCAGATGAAAGTTGTCTTGTGTTGATAATACGGGTGTATCTCAATTTGGTTGTAACCGGAAAATCCATCCATGAATGAGAATATGACACTTCCGGCACAATTGTCTATGATATGGTCGATAAAGGGAGTGGGATAGTTTTCCTTGGGACAAGATTTGTTTAAATCCCGATAATCGACATAGACACAAATGGTGCCCTGTTTCTTAGCTACAAGGACGACATTTGAGACCCATTCTGTTAATGGAACGGGGTAAATGAAACCAGCCCTCAAGAACTTTTCAATCTCTTCCTTAATCACCACAAGTTTCCTAGGGTGTAACGGTCGGAGCTTTTGTCGGACTGGTTTAGCATTGGGATAGGTTTAAATCTCATGAGAAACAATAGAAGGGTCTATCCCGAGCATTTCCTCGTAGGTCCAAGCAAACAAGTCTCGAAATTGCTTGAACAAGGCCGTGAATGTAGTAATCTCTTAAGGGGAACACTTCTGGCCTCAAGGAATGTGTTCCACTACACCAGGAGTAACTGATATGTCAACCGGAATGGTAGGTTCGATGTTGGCCAAATGTCCTTCTGTGTCCGTATGACATGTGAGTATCGGGGACTGAGGGAAGGGGCAGACATCCAGGGTGAAAATAATGGTGATTTGGTTCTCCACAGTATCCAATGGGGGAAGGAAAGATGATGGATGATGGAGGTCTTCCCACGGAGGGTGACAAATCGTCCTTGATGGGGGAATTGTAAAATGCGGAAGATGGATGATGCGATAGCAGTCATGCCATAAAACCAATTACGACCAAGTAAAAGATTATAATCTAAAGGGGCGGCTAACACTTCCACATTAATGGTTGTGGTCTTACCCCCCAACTCTACTGCCAAAGGATTTTAATAGCCCATGAGGTTGGAAACCACGACTGTCGAATGTTTTCAAGGTGGTGGGAGAACGGTTTAATTTGGGATAACCAATGGCTCTCCAACATGAAATTGACATGACCGAGGTAGAGGCACCTTCATCCAAGATGGTATGATGGATTGTCTTCCCAGCTACGTTCGTGGCAACTTGAAATGCCAACTGGTGGGAAAGCCTCAGTTTAAAGTACTCGAGTCGGAACATGATGGTATTAGAAGAATATGGATCAATGCGCCAATGGAAGAGAGAAGGGTCTTGCATTGGTTGGGATAGTTCTGCAAGACTTCTAGCGACGACATAGCACAAGGAGCTTGTGCCAGGTCCTCTACAATATTGTATTTTTGAGCTGCCAGAGCATTGGGATTGAAAACTGATTTTCGAATCGTGCTCTTGGGTGGAGGCAACACTGACTCTAAAGGAGGATTCTCAATGGTGAGAGAAGCGTGTGGTACGGTGACGTCAGGAATAGAAGTGGAATCTTTTTCAGTATTACTTCCAATAGTTCCTTCTGAGGGACTGAGTTGTACGAGTGTGAAAATGTGTTCAAGTTAACCATCTCACTACGCATCATGAGAACATGTGCGATGGAAGATGCTTCTCCGTGGGAAGGAGAGGTTTGCATGATTAGTTGTTGGTTCTGAGTGGGGAAGGGATCATTGAGAACTGCGGTAGAAGAGTTTCGTTTGAGAAACTTCTGCACTTTGTCTCGGTGAGGACATTCCTTGGAGAAATGGTCACCACTGCACAGTAACAAGGATACTTCAATTTCCTCTTCTGTTTGGGGTCTTCAGGGGTGGGATTGGGCTCCTACTAATTATAAAATTTCTTAGGTTTTCCCTTGTTTTTCTTCTTACCATCGGACTTCTGAGATGAAACTAATTAAACAGAATTCACCTCTTCGATGGAGGCAGGTGTTAACACCTAAAAAGTGCTCACTAGCTCATTTCCCTATTCACATGACCCATTTGTCCACTTTTTCACCATCGGAGCCTCTGAAACCAACAAAATGTCACCAAAAGACCTGAGTACCCCCCTTTTTCCATTAAAAAAGATTATTTTTCCTGAAAAACATAAAAAACCCTCAAAAAGGGTCCAAATTCCCAAAAATATTAAAAAGGGAATTAAAATATTATTTTTATTCAAAAAAGGAAAAATGAGGGAAAAGTACCTAAACCTTGTTGGTCAATACCATTTGGTTTCCACAAAACCACAAATGGTATTCCCCACCACCAAAACCTATAAAAAGGTGGTAGGGGCTCCTCATTTCACATCCATCCATATTCCTATCCTCATGCTGCCAAAATCTCCCTTGAGTATTTGGCCATTGTAGCAAGCCTTGGAGAAAGGACCCATTGGAGATTGGAGCTGCTCACCATTGGAGCCATTCAACAAACCTTCATCACTTGGAGGTATTGTACTTGCAAGCATTTGCTTGCCCCATTGTCAATACAAAATATTCTTTCATATTTTTTTGTTCTTGTTTTTAAAATATTTCCATTATTTGCTTATATTCTTGCATAGATCCATGATTAGTTTTGTTTAGATTAGTTTATTGTTATTTGCTTTACATTGAAACTGCTGCTACTAGTTAGCAGGTGCCCATAGCACTAAGCCTGGTTGCAAAACCGGGCCAACAGTTTTTGGCGACTCCGCTGGCTTTGAACAATAGATCTCAAATTTTGCTTTTAATTTTAGTTTTTTATTAGTTTTTAGCCTTTAGATCCATAGATTTGCCATCCTAGACAGCAGATCCATTGCTTCTCTAGTTTTTGGCCCCATCTATTGCCATTAACAGCCTGGAATTCTCAATTTTCGGGTTCGTTTTTTGGCTTCCGTGCACAACTTTCGCCTCGTGGTTTTTAGCCTGACAGTCGCGCGGTCCATCACAACTTTTAGGTTTTTTTCCGCGTGGTTCACCGCGGCTTTGCGGCCTGTTTCCGCGCTACACATCGCGGCTTCGCGGTCAAAACCCGCGCTGCCCATCGCGACTGTGCGACAGAAACCCGCGCGGTCCATCGCGACTTTTGTCCCAAAACCCGCGCGGTCCATCGCAACTTTTAGCCAAAAACCCGCGCGGTCCATCGTGACTTTTAGCCCAAAACCCGCGCGGTCCATCGCGACTTTTGGCCCGAAACCCGCGATGTGATTTTTTGGCCGCGCGGCTCAATTTTCAAACGACTATATCTCCCTCTCCCGAACTCCGTTTGAAACGATTTTTTTTTTTCAAATTGGGTGTTTTCGATCAAGGAATCCAAATATGATATTAGATTTAAGAAATTTTTCATAGAAATTTATCTAATATTGTATTTTAGTGTTATTTATCACTTCAGTTCACCCATTTTGGCTCATATTTTATAGTATTAAGATTCCAACATTGTTTACAGCCATAGGAACATTTTACTATTTAGAATGCACATGTGAAAGAAGTCTTTTTAAAAAATTTCATCAACTGAAAGAAAGATCTATTTTTGCATTTTATCTAGATTTAAATTTTTTTGCTGTTTGCTTCTTTAATATTTTGCCCATAGCAATTATTGAAAACGAAATCCATTTATTTCGAAAAGAAGTCTATTATTTGCTTTCATGATTCAAAAGATCCTTTGTTTTTTGAGTTGATTATGAAAAGCATTTAATTTCCATTTATTGAAAAAAGTCGAAAATTTGCTTTGTTATTTTCGAAAGATCCTTTATTTTTTGGAAATTTTCAGTAAAGCATTTACTTCTTTCAAGTTCAGTTTACAATACCACATGTGCACCCACTCGATCACTTAATTGAACTGAGCCTTAAAACGTACCCTAATTTCAACACACTTTTAACCCCACTTGGGGAACACTAAAAGAACTTTTGTAGCTAGGTAGTATTGGGGGGATAGGTGTTCCAATAACACCCCTCAGTTATTACATCTGAGACATAGAAGTTGTCCAATTAGGGAGCTAAAATCTCTTAGTACTTTTTGGCGCGGTCACAATCGGTTTGTGGGAAGGCCTCTCCCCTAGGAGGGTTGAAGTCGCGAGGATGGTTCCGGAAGCCTGAGTGGAATACCGAAATCCATTCAGTAACCGAAGGGATACCATTCGCAGTTCTCGGGATATCCCTGTATTGGGATATTGCGATCAAGGACCAAACGACAGATTTACCTTTTCTCGACGCGTCATGAACGGAGTATCCTAGTAGCCATTCTTTAGGATTGATTACCCGGTGTCCCTCCCGGTAGGGGGATATCCAGCCGTGGACTTAACACTCAATATTGTCTGACTTGGATTTCATCACCTTGCAGAGAATATAGTTTGTTGATTCACAATACTTTTAGTTAGGTGTTTGCATGATTCAACCCACCTTTGGTCTAGTTACACCTATTTTTTCTAGAAGCTGTTTGCATGTTGGTACTCTGACCATTTGTTGCATCCCTCCACTTATTGTAGCACAGCTGCTAGAATAAGTGCCTTTTTTGAGGTTGATTTTTTGGCCTGAGAGCCTTCATTTTCACCCCCCTTCTTGCACCGTTGGTTGCATTAGGGTTTTGAGTTTTTTATACATTACCATTTTACACATACAGATTTTTTCACAAAAACTTATTTTCTCACCATTGAGAATTTTAGATGCTCTCGTTGTCTACAGGGCGAACTCCCAGAGTTCAGTCTACTTGGCTCGCCACGTCACAGACGTTGAGCCTTATCCCTTGACTCGACACATCGTCGGTCAACTAGATAGTCATCCGATTCTGACACGCCTCACTTCACTTCTGATTCCGAGGCAGAATTCGAAAACCCCACTGAGTTTTTCCCAACCAACATTATGTCTGGAACACCATTTGATCCACTCTTCACTAGCACCATAGGAGAGACGTCTACAGACCCTTCTACTGCAGTGCCATCCATGGCAACACCTACCCCCCTAGGTATGCCTAATATGGCGGACACTCCACATTTAGGAATGCCCAACACAGGGCCACCTCCTATTATAGGAATCCCCAACACAGGGCCACCACCTGTTATGGGTATTCCCAACATAGGGGTCATACCCCCTTTGATTCCCACAACCCAGATTCCAGGAATCGCCACTACTATTCCTAACCCAAGTGTAACCCATGTTGCACTTGGAGGCACTGGCCCATACCAGACCACACCTATTGCAGGACACATACCTGCAATACTTAGCATACCTTTAGGCGCTACTGGACCCCTACATCATACCACCATGACTAGGCATGTCCCAGTCCCAGTCACTACATCTGCTAGCTTACCGTATATGGCGAGTCTGAACTTGCCAGATTTAGCCAGGCTCACCAATGACCCTATCAGACACGATCCTGCGTGGCCTCACATGCCCACCAAACTCCCCTCCGACATCCCTAAGTTTGAGGGCAAGGCAGGTGAAGACCCCCAGAACCATATCATGTCCTTCCATTTATGGTGTTCCTCCAACTCCATAGTGGACGACTCAATCCGCCTCCGGCTTTTACAACGCACCTTCACTGGATCTGCAGCCAAGTGGTATATCGAGCAGCCCCATGGGACGCATGCCACCTTTACCTCCCTTGCCTCGACCTTCCTACAGTTCTTTCAGTTACCTGTCCGCTATGATGCGGGCGTCGAGATCCTACTGTCTTGCAGACAGAATACGGCCACCCACATCACTGACCACATTCATGAGTGGCATCGACGCCGGAGCCTCTGCAAAATTAAGTTAGACGACCGTATCTTTTTAGATTGGTTTCTAAAATCCCTCCTCCCGCTCATCGTGAAGGATGTGGCATCTGAAAGACCCCAGTCTGAAGAAGAGGCCATCCTCAAATCCCAACAGTTTGATCTCATCTACGCCCAGTCGGGTTATCTATACACAATCATACCAGATGCCCCACGATGCGACTCTTCACGCAGTGACGCACCGGGGGCATCTCATGCCGCCGATGGCATTATTGGCCAAATCACACCCCAAGCTAAATATTTCAGCATGGTGAGCACCATGACTGCTCCAGACCTCTCTAGGGCTACATCCAGTTTCGGAGCGACAACTTCTTATGCTCCAACAAACCAGACCCATCACATTCATGGGCCCTCTTGTCCACAACATTGCTATGGACAAGCGCCATCAGCATATGTACCTCCTACATACTATACTCAACCTACCACACATACCCCCATGCAGTTCCCACAACAGCAGATGCATTACCCACAACCAGTTGTACCAGCTAATCTCACACCTCCAACAGCTCAGGGTTACCAACAACCCCAACAGGCAGCTGGACCACCTCCAGCTCCACCTGCATACTACCCACCGCAACCTGCTCCCGCACCTGCGGCTCCCCAGAATCCCCCCAATGCTCAAGGGCATGTCTATGCACAACAACATCATCCCCAATACCAAAATAACCAACGCAACCAGGGTGGGCAACCAAACCGAGGAAGAGGACGTAACCGTGGAAACAACCAAAACCATAACCAAGCTCCACAACCTACCCATCCTCCGCAAAACAATAACGCGGCGCCTGCTCATCAGAATCCTGATCGGCCACCTAAGCAAGCCAAAAATGCTAATTTACGAACAAACCATCCTTGTTCTATTTGCGGTGTCTATGGCCACTATACCCACGCTTGCCCACATCTGGAGCGAGCTCGACAACTATGGACAGATGACGCCCATCGTCAAGGGCAGGCGGCTCCTCAGCCGCCACCCAACCCTCCACCACCTCAAAAACAACCTTTGGTGCTACAAAACCCTTTTCCAACACAAGGAGTGGTGAACACTCAGCCGTTAGCCCCCCCACAGGGCAACGTACAACCACAGCAAATCACTTACGCCGCTCCTGATCAACCCATGTTTGATTCAGGCACTCACCACTTATTGATGATGTCCACTGCCGACGTCAATATCCAAACCCGTCGGAACCAGTATGGCCCTACTTCCGAAGCCCCCCCCCGCCGATAAGGATACTAACGCTCATCCCACCGATCAGCCGTTATGGATACCACCTCTTCCACTTGATGGCGCATCTAAAGCACCTCGTTTCCCACTCCGCCTAATCAACAACAACCCCAATGCACGGGCTGCGTCAAATTACAACATCGTAGATGACCTAGCTCAATCTCCCGCAGCCATGTCAGTGTTAGAAGTCTTGAAAAACTGTCCTACACAGCGCAAGACTTTACTTTCCGCCATTGGGGCGATTGACCCAAATGATTCGAAATTGATGACCTTTGATTTAGACCAATCTGAACCACATCTTCCTTCCACCATAGCAGTCCAAGTTTCTGTTTCTATTCGGAATCTTGTCATCCATCGATGTATCATCGACGAGGGTGCCTCCACATGCGTCATGTCCACATTTGTTTGGCAGAAGTTGGGATCCCCTACTCTCCAGCAATCCACCACTGCATTGCGGGCCTACGACGGCCGGTCAGCTCAACCTCAAGGTTTACTACCCAAGGTCCCCGTCCAATTAGGTGGGAAAACTGTGCTCATTGACATAGAGGTCATTAATGCCCAGCTCGATTATAACCTTTTACTCGGCCGCAGTTACATGTACGCCATGAAAGCAGTCGCCTCATCCGTTTTTCGCACCATGATGTTCCCCCACGAGGGACGCGTGGTCAAAATCGACCAACTCACATACTATGATCCCAATGCCCCCGCAGCACCCGAAAATGTTCTTCCCATGATTGAACAACCAACTTCTAGTGCAACTACCTCCTTTGTATCTTCTTTGGGACCCGGACTTTACTCATATACACCAATGACCTCTACATTCCAGGCCATTCCACCACCATCACCGGAGACCCACGTCGCAGACCTCTGTACTCTTTCACAGAATACACAAACATCCGGTAGTCAACCACCATTGATCCCTAGTCACATCGGTGTTACACCCATCCACACCATCCCCTTTCTATTTCCTCCTTCGGGTGTAGTAAGCGCCCCGGTTATGGCTACCCTTAGTCTACCCGGGTTAACATTGGGATTACTCGTGTGGTATATTTCGCCTCCCATTCCACCGCCGACACCAAATGTCATCCTCCAACCGGTACAACCTATTGTTACCACTACTCAACCACCTCCCAGTATCACTACTCCTTCGTCACCGACGAATCCCCCTCCACTCATCAGGCCCACTGGGGGCAGAGGCCCACAACCATACATTGCGGTACCCCCACCCAAGGTAGTTAAACCTCCCCCCGTATTCCGTGCTCCTCCAAAATGCTCACTGTGTGATGAGTTAGGACATCCAACCCATCAGTGTCCACAGTTACCTGCATTGCAGGAACACATGCAAATGTTGGACGACGACCCCAACATCCCGGTGGTCAAACTAGATCCAAACCCTATGCCTCGTGATAAATCACTGCGTACCAACCACCCATGTGCGATATGCGGTATTTACGGCCACTACTCCCACAACTGTCCTGACATTCCAGACTACAGAGCAGCTCTCTACGAGATGAACAATTTGGACCTAGAGACGGCACCCCCTACTATCGAGGAGATCTACCCTCCTGCATCATCCTCATCCGGAGAGATTAACACCATCTACATGATCTCTTCGACTACCACTACCTCATCACTCAATTTGACCACTCAAAGCTCCCGCAATGATGAAGAGTTTCTCAAGACTCCTACTACCTTTGATTATCCCGGGGAAGACATGCACCATCGTCCATACTTCCTCCCGGAAGAGACTTCATCCACCACCGCTACACAATCCGCAGTTGAGTCCAAGGATTTCCTTCCTACTAAAATCGACTGGTTAACGGATCCCATGGCTGATATTTCTCCCGTCATCTACATTGACATCTCTGACCCACTTGGTGCCCTTCATACCATCACATTAGGAACCTCCCACAGTGAGCATGAGATCAGAGAATACCAACAACTGTTCCAAGAATTCACTGATGTCTTTACTTGGTCAGATACCGAAATGCCTGGCCTTGACCACACCATTTACACGGTTTCCACTGGATACCCCTCTGTCCGGTCGGCCCCTTCAATTAATACCTTAGACACACATGTTCAACTCTTTCAAATCGATGAGGAAACCACATGTCCACAACATGGGGGCAGGCCCAAAACCTTGCTTACTCATCATCATCGTGATTCTCGTCGGAGATACTGGGGGCATCCAGCCCACAAAGGGAATCCCCCATCATCATATCATCACTTCAGTATGCCACCACGACCCACAGCCTCATGGCATAACACCCCGCCAGCAGTTTTTCAATGCCCTATTGATCTCTCTCTGAGACAACATCTGCACCACATTGACACCTCTAAGTTAGGGGGCATAATAGATTACCTCGACCCCGGGATAGGGGGCATGATCAATCATTTTGAACCTTCCCCATCATCTCTATCTCAACACCTCAATGAGCCCATCGTTCAAACCAACACATATGTGATCCACAATCACAAACCCCATGCACATAGCATGGGGGTAGGTCATTAACCCTGCTCACTTTTTCATATTCGTGATCTCAACCATTTTTGAGGTCACGTGTCACTTGTATATTTGAGTTGATTTTATGCAGATAGAATTTCCCCCCGCGGGTCATCATTTCTCCCCACCACTGCATCATTGGCTTGGTGGGCTCACCTTTATTTGTAGCAATTTTTTAACCTAGTTATTTGCTTTGACCATTCCAGAGTCCTTATGACCTCCGTTTTTCACACCATTTGCACTGCCGGATTCAGTTTTCCGCGCTTGTGATGATTCTTGAGATCATTTCTCACTCTCACCCCCAGACTTTTCGGCCATTTTTTCAAAATTCCCTCTCATAGCCTCGGTTTGCGTGCCACAACGGCCGCAGCCCCCCTTTGTGACAATCTTTATGTCACCGGATCCAGTATCCCACACACATGATGACGCTTGAGACCTTTTCTCGCTCCCATCTATCCATTTTTGTTCGGTATAATTTTATCCCTTTTTCGGGCCGAGCAATCCCTTTTACGAAAAAGGCACTTAGGGAGTTTTCTGTTAAGCTCTTTTCTGAATCCTAAAACAATGAAAAGATCGCCGAGCAATCTTGCTTCCTTTCATGCTCGCTAAACGTATCTGAAAGGGCATTTACCTGGTATAAGTTTACCCCTTTTTCGGACCTCGTAGACTAATTACGAAAAAGGTATACTCTAGTCACATCGGCTAGAAGAGTTCTCCATCCACATCATTTTATGCTTTTTCGGGCCTTGGAGACTAAACTTACGAAAAAGAAACACCAATAGAGTCCACTTAACATTTTCAGACTCTCTAAACATGAAAGCAACCATGAGCATGAGCCGTCCTGGGCTCACAAAATCCACAGGACCGTACCATTTCAGAGCACACTTTTATCCCTTCTTGGAGCTCATTAAAACTACGAAGAAGGAATCAATGGTGCCTCTTGGCGCCACGACAGATCACATCTACTCATCAGGCAGCTTCCCCATTTTGGTCGCCTTAGTTCAGAGTATTCTGTAGTATGTCACCTTGATAATCCCTTGACGGCACCTATCAGCTCGTCCCCCCCCCCAGAGTCAATATATACCATTCAGTCAAAGCAATGATCCCCACACCTACAAGTCAGTTCCCCACGTTGCCAGGTCAACCATGTCATCATGCTCTGAACAAAGGAAGTTTGATTCTACCCACTATATGACCCCAGTTACTTCCCATCCCCACAAGTATGTCAGTCCTACCATCAGTACTACCACACTTCAGTCCTACACCTCGCGCTCCTATCAAGGAAACATCATGGCCTTGTTAGTTGTTGGTCTCCCTCTGTCGACGACAACCATATTTATTCCAGAGGATAGACCTAGAGGTCCCTGTGTCTTGGACTCGTCCCCATTTATGATGAGTGCCTACGAATCATTTCAAGAAGAGTCCTCAGTGCCTCTCCAAATGGTTGTTTCTCACATGCTCGACTTCAACACCTTGATCGCATCGTTGAGACTCGCACAGGGCATTGGTCCACTTAGTTATTAGGCGAAGACCTCGGATACCTTCTGACTCCTCCACATTTGAGAGTCTACCTTTGGATACAACCAGTTACACTATTCCTATAGATATCCGGGTTGCGTATGGCGACGGTATTCAGATGTACCCCAGTTTTATACTCCCTCGAGTATACTGTTACAGATACTTCCCAGAGATGACTCACAGTCATTACGTCCCTACAGACGCTGGACACCTTCAGTTTCAGTAGCTCCTCAGTTATTCCAGTTCATCAGTTGTTGAGATCAGTTATGATCAGGAGTATATCCCAAAATAATGTCCCCCCTGGACCATTATGATGTACCAGTAGATTCTTTATGTATTAGATCCCCCTTCTTGGGACTAATTGTTATGTATATGTCTTGATACGAGCATGGGAATGCCCGCCTCGTCCAGTATCAGAGATTATTCCTCATTCATATTGAGGCCATGTAATATTTTTTGTTTTTGCAGCTTCCAAGGGCCGTGGCTCCAGTATCCAACCGGTCTCTTCTCCTTCCCAAACCCCTGAAAAAGACAAAAGAACTATGATGTCTATCGGCCATACGATGAGCTCCTACCTTCACACATCAGGGGGCAATCTGTTAACACCTAAAAAGTGCTCACTAGCTCATTTCCCTATTCACATGACCCATTTGTCCACTTTTTCACCATTGGAGCCTCTGAAACCAACAAAAGGTCACCAAAAGACCTGAGTACCCCCCTTTTTCCATTAAAAAAGATTATTTTTCCTGAAAAACATAAAAAACCCTCAAAAAGGGTCCAAATTCCCAAAAATATTAAAAAGGGAATTAAAATATTATTTTTATTCAAAAAAGGAAAAAGGAGGGAAAAGTACCTAAACCTTGTTGGTCAATACCATTTGGTTTCCACAAAACCACAAATGGTATTCCCCACCACCAAAACCTATAAAAAGGTGGTAGGGGCTCCTCATTTCACATCCATCCATATTCCTATCCTCATGCTGCCAAAATATCCCTTGAGTATTTGGCCATTGTAGCAAGCCTTGGAGAAAGGACCCATTGGAGATTGGAGCTGCTCACCATTGGATCCATTCAACAAACCTTCATCACTTGGAGGTATTGTACTTGCAAGCATTTGCTTGCCCCATTGTCAATACAAAATATTCTTTCATATTTTCTTGTTCTTGTTTTTAAAATATTTTCATTATTTGCTTTTTTTTTTTTCCTTGGAAAAATTCGTAATTTTATTTCAAAGAGGAACAAAATTACATTCTGCACATGTAATAGAATCACTAAGATCCCTACATTGTCACATATTACATCCCATATTAATTACATAAAAAATCCAATCAAAAATTGATGATTTTGCTGTCTTCCAGCCTTCATCTCCGACTACTGTCTCAGAAATGGAAGTCTTGACCATCGCTGATCAACTGCTGTCCATACATCCCTCATAAAAATCCATACAAATTCAAAATTGATGATGTGGCTGTCCTCCATCCTGCATCTCGACTACAAATGTCTCAAATGATGAAGATCGTGACCATCTCAGTTCAACTAAAATGATTCTATCCATACAGCCCGCCATATACAGAATATGCTATAGCCCGCGTATGGTGTTAGCTTCAAGCTATTGTTCCAGCCGGTCCTCAATGTCATAAAAATAAACCTGTGGAGTGCCTCCCGTTGAGCGAATTCAGCGAGCAGCCATCCCATATCTCCCCAAGCAACAAATGCGTGGTAGATCAATGCAGTACCTCATTATCCTCATAAAATGGTATGTGATAATAGCTGAATGTGCCTGCCGGAGAATGAATAGTTATCCTCCATGTTCCATGAGCTAAAGCCTGCTGCGTTGCCTCCTTGGATAGCTGGTCTGCCATCCCATTCCGCTCCCTGTAAATATGTGTAAATGTGATGTGGTTAAAAGACAATTTTATCCGGTTCACCTCTTCCAGGATAGGTAATAGATCCATCACATGACACAGTGTAATCTCCTTTGCCCAGTTGATGACTAACAAGGAGTCACCAAAAATCTGAAGAGATAAGCATCCTTGTTCAAGAGCAAATAACATCAGCAATTTTAGAGACATGAGTTCTGCATAGTTATTTGTTCCTCTTCCCAAACCAGCCACCAGATGGAAATAATGCGCCTCTGATTTGTAAAGGACTCCCCCCCCCTCCACAAACCGATTGTTGGTTTAAGGAGGAGGCATCAAAAAATGCCCACGGCATGGAGATATCAATCTGTTCTACCCGCACAGGTCGAGTTCTGCTCACTTTTACAGGGGCCACATAATGTAGAATAACCGCCACCATTTGTGCCACGACTGATTCCAGAGGAACCCTGCAGTCCTGGAATATCACCTTATTGCGGGCAAGCCATATGCCCCAAGTGTATATACACGGGAGAGCCCGAAAAGTGGAGGAAAATTGAACAGACCACCACGATTGGAATGCTTCCAGCACACTCGCACCCCTCCACCTCACCTTAATATCCAATCTATTGCTGATATCATTCCAAACAGCCTGTGAAAATCGACAATGAATAAAGAGATGAGCCAAGTTCTCTTCGGCATCCCTACAAAGAGGACAAATCCCCGGACCCTGGAGAAAACGTTTTTGTAGAATGTCCCAAGTAGGGGCCTTATTTTCCAGGATCGCCCAGAAGAGTAATTTAGCTTTACCCGGACATCTTAACTTCCACAATAATTTCCACCACCACACCAAATCCCTGTTATGGATTTCCACATTGAGCTGGATATATCCATATTTAGGTGAATATACTTCGGAGGGATGGTGATCCCAGATAAGTACATCAGCCCTATTGGTCAATCGAATATGGGTAAGTCTTAACAACCTTATATAATCCTCCCAGTCCCCCAGCAGTTCAGCCGAGATCCCAAGTTGTCGTGCAGAAATCCACCCCTGTTGCCAAAGTGTAGAAGCTCCCGGATCCTCTAAATCAGCCAGATAATAACAACCTCTAGTAGCCAAAAAGGACCTCAGTTCCACAGAAAGGACATGTCCACCCCTGCATCCAACCCAAGGGTCCATCCCAATTCGAAGGAGATGCCCATCGCCAATCCGCCACACTAATCCAGCACCTACTAAAGGGAAATGTTGCACCACCGCTTTCCAGACCACAGAGCAATTTGCCCTTGACTTATTTCTCAGCCTGATCCATTCGAGAAGAGTTAAAGGGGCAATATATTTATGATATACCACTCTAGTCCAGAGACTCTATGTATGAATTAATCGCCACGACACTTTGGCCCCCAAGGCTTTTGCAAACATGAAAATATTCTTTAAACCCCACCCACCCAAAGCCTTAGGAACAACAATTTTCTCCCATCTGACCCACACCAATGCCCGATGCTCACTCGAACCCTTCCAAAGAAAGGCAAAACACAGTCGCCTGATCTGCTCCAGAACTCCAATGGGTATCCAAGCAAGAGACATCCAATACACCGGAATTGCTTCCAAGACTGATTTTATCAAAACCAGCCTCCCACCCCGAGAGAGCCATTTGTGACTCCAACCATGAAGACGCTGTTCTAATTTAGCTATTAACCAGCACCAATCTGTCTTCAAATAAGCATTCGGTTTCAAGTGAAAGCCAAGGTACTTTAAGCCATCATCTATATCAAAAGTCCTATATGGTAGTTTGTTAACCATACTAAGAATCTCCTGCTCGGTTAAATTCGAGCAAGTGATAGTAGATTTGTCAATATTTACTAACATACCCGCTGCAACTTGCACTAAATGGAGGCCTTCAACCACCTTGTCAATATCCTGTCTCGTTCCATCACAGAATATCAAGATGTCATCAACAAAAAGGAGATGTGTAATGAACAGTACCTGAGAGATAGATATGCCTCTAAAAGAACCATCAGCTTTTGCATTCAGAATAAATCGGCTAAGTCCTTCTGCAACAAGGAGAAACAACAGCAGAGACAGGGGACATCCCTGTCGAAGCCCCCTCCCAGCCTGGAAGAAAGTACTAGAAGAACCATTAATCAGAACAGCAAAGTTCACCGTTGTGAGGCAGGCCATAATCCATCTGATAAATTCATAGCAGAACCCCAGATGGGTAAGAAGCATCCGGATATAAAGCCAGCTAACCCTGTCAAATGCTTTGGAGAGATCAATCTTAATCACAGCACCCTTCTGCTTCTGCACCTTGAGAGTGTGTAATCCTTCCTGTGCAACTCCAATGGCCTCATGAATTTGGCGTCCTTCCAAGAAGCCAAATTGCTCACAAGAAATATGCTTAGACAATATATTCTTGAGTCTTCGCACCATAACCTTAGAGATGATCTTATAGATGCAATTACAGAGAGAAATTGGTCTGAATTCAGCAAAGCTGACAGGCTTGTCCGTCTTCGGTATAAGAGCTAAAAAGGTGGAGTTGAAGGGGCCATGGACAAACCCAGCCTTGCGTGATTCTTCCACCACATTCAAAATCTCCTCCCCGAAGAAATCATAGAATCCTAAGAAGAATTCTATAGGCTAGCCATCTGGCCCCGGGCTGCTATCTTTATTAAATGATTTCATAACCATCGAGAGCTCATTCTGCGTCACCTCCTCCATCACCAGTCTGTTTTCTTCCTCCCCCACAAAACTGGGAAAAAGCTGTGTCACCCGAATAACCTCAGCAATGGATACTCCAGGTGGAGCCGTGAATAAATCTCCAAAGTGTCGAACTCCCAACTTTGCTAATCCATCAAAGCTGGAAACCTGTTCCCCAGTATCAGAAGATAGTTCCCAGATAGAGTTGGTGAATTTTCTCCCCTTAGCATATGCTTGAAAAAATTTAGTATTCTCATCACCGCACTGAAGCCAAACCCCCCTGCTTTTCATTCTCCACAGCTCTTCTCTCTCACACAGAATCACATTCCTGCGTCTCTCCCACTCCAACAACTCACCTTTCTGCATTTCATCCAGGAATCCCATGCCCAGACTATTAAGTAACCTAGCAATGTTTATCTCAGCAGCTTGTAAGTTCAGATCATCAAACACCCTTTTGTCATGAGCCCAATTGCTAGTGGCCTCTTTAATTCTTTTAAGATTGTGATAAAAGTGAGCACCAGCAGGCATCTGAGAGTCATGAGGTCGATGAACCCATTGCTCCTGAACTGGATTAATGAAAGTCTCCTCCTTCAGCCAGCTAGGATTGAATTTGAAGGGGCTGGGTGGTTTTTTCCTACTACCTCGTAACTCCAGGAAGATGGGGAAATGGTAAGATATCCCACCTGACCCTACCCACTGTCTGACAACATCAACCCCATGTGCCAACCCTTCAGCCACCAGAAACCTATCCAGTCGTTTAGCCACTCTATGAACCCCAGCTCTCATATTCCTCCAAGTAGGAGATAGCTGGGATGGTATAATGTCAAGAAGATCCTTCCTGACAAAGGCATTAATGAAATAGTTGGCTAATGAATCCGGAGCTGCCCGAGGCCCCCAGACTTCAGAAGACCCCAGAGTAAGATTGAAATCCCCACCCAAAATCACATCCCTGCCATCGAATATATCCATACCTAACAAGGAGTCCCAGTAGCCCACCCTATTTAAGTAGGGCCCATAAATATTGAGTACCGTGATCATCCGCCCTATCTCAGCATCCCAAAATTCCAAACCAAGACCCGAGGATATCCCCCAAGAACAATCACATCTGCAGCTCTTGACCTTCCACCCTGATGCCAACCCTCCAGAGCGCCCCCGGGCATCCACTCCTACAAACTTCCAACCAGGGAGTAAAGATTCTAATGCACGAACTACATCCTCACAGCCACCCAAAGTTTCTTGCAGCATTAATACATCCGGTTGATTTAAGTCAACCAGCCTCCGAAGCGATGATTTTTTAATGGGGCTCGCCAACCCACGACAATTGAAGGACATAATTTTCATAAAAAACCCCCATCCTGGGCTTTCACTGCTCTAAGTTCCCACTCAATAGATGATTGTGTTCCCATCACTAAATCCACTTTAGCCCGTTCTTTAGCTTTAGTCATATGGGATTTACGTCCCCGGCCTTTCCCCTCAACACTAGAGGCCAATTCAGGTAGTCCCTTTCCCCCCGATCCAACTGCAGGAATCTCCCTACTACGAAGAGCATATCGAATACTCCTACCCTCGGAGCATGTAGAGTGTGAGGTGGAAACAAAAGATGGCGTGACATTACCCATATAAGGCCGAAGAGGATGATCATCCAGACGAGGAGGAGACCCATGGCTGCCCCCCCCCAATACAAATGGGTCATCTAGTAAGGATACAGAAGGAGAAAGGAAATGAGACATACCCGTGTGTATCTCAGGTGGACCCCGACGAATAGAGGGCATCTCCCACGGCAATAATGTGGCCTGAGAATTCAGAGATACAGAACACAAAGAATCCCCCTCAACGACAGGATGCGCACGCCCATGCTTCTCCTTTCCAGTGTTCACCAAGGATGGCAATAGATCCTCTGATTCAAGCCTCCCACAATTAATAGAATGTTCCACAGAATCAAGAATCCCCCCCCCTTCAGGTGCAGGCCCACTCCCACCCTCCACCACCACCTTAGAGTCCACTTTCAACACTGGGACAGCTACAGCATCTGCAGCATCATCAGTCAGAGGCTTACTTTGCCGAAACGATAAGGGACAACAGGCTACAAGATGTCCAAGAGCATGGCAGCGATGACACCTAAACGGCACGCCCACATAATCCAGTGTTTGAACATAATCCCCATCCTTAGAATGAACTTTAATCTCAGCAGAAAGTCCCATCCGAATATCGAGATTGACTAATATCTTAGCAACCGAGTATATGCCAGTCTTAAGATGGGAGGAATCAGAGCACACGTAATCACCAAGATAATTTCCGATCTCAGCAAACCAAGTCTCGTTCCACATATGCATGGGAAGTCCAGGAAGCTTAACCCACAGCGGTTCTTTAGCTACTCTTTCCGTTTTAGCGTCGAAGAAGGGGGACCATCTTTTCAGAACAAGAGGGACTCCCAGCATCGACCAATGTTTACTCAAAACAGCATTGACCTCCCCTCTGTTCAAGAAAATGAAGGAGAACCAACCTTTCGACAAGACACGGACCTCAGGGACTGATGGCGCGATGTTAATCCACTGCTCTTCCACCCAACGCTGAAGGAAGCCTCTGCCTAATCTCCTGCGTCTAACATGTCCGACCACAGCAGTATGTGAGTAATCCACGGCCTCTGCCAACGTAACATCGACCCCCAGCACTAAAAGATCCAGTCTCTTACGTTCTTTGACCTTCTTAACAGGGATTTTAAGGGAGTCAGCCTTGGCAGACATCCCTGTTCGTGGCTGGGAATCGTCATCAGTCAAAAGTTCATCTCTCCCCAGGACCTCCATCAATGCACCACACTGCTGCCAGCGAATAGGGCCAATCGAATTAAACAATGAATGTAAAACATATAAAGAAGCTGGATCCAATGGGAAAATGTGCAAGAATAGAGACCCTTCCCAGAATCTTGTCCAGAGTTGTATTCATCCAAGAAATACAACCACAACGCCCCGGCTTTAATATCCACAGCAGTATACACTCCCAATCAGAGCATCTCAATCCACTTCAGCTCGAATCCACCAGAACTCATCTGCCATTAAAGAACAAACAGCAACAAGCCCGAACTCTAGCTCCCACGCCGCTATGGTGTCAATGTGCACAGCTCCAGTCACAATGGATCTCAACTCGCACAGAATCCCCACACAGGGTAGAAACTCCGCAAATCCCTCATAATGCCGCCCATTGTAGTGCACAAATCAATAGGCACGAACCTCACAGCTGAGTTCCAGGGAATACGATCCAATCTCAAAGGTCCAAAGGCAGCTACAAGTTAATCCATATCGAATCATCACTCACTTAATCGCTGCGATAATGTGATCCTCCAAATCCGATCCAGTATGATCCGCCGATGTACTCAGATACCAGCATACTTAGATTCCCTCCAGTATTCACCATCAAAGCTGCCTCCAGTATTTACCATCAAAGCTGCTAACGTACTCCTTCTAAGCGCTTCTTGGAGCTCTCCACCAAGCGCATCCTTCCATATGCGTATTTTATATTATAAAGCATTAGTGATTATTATCCTTATTAAACACATCCGTGTATCATTATTTGCTTATATTCTTGCATAGATCCATGATTAGTTTTGTTTAGATTAGTTTATTGTTATTTGCTTTACATTGAAACTGCTGCTACTAGTTAGCAGGTTCCCATAGCACTAAGCCTGGTTGCAAAACCGAGCCAACAGCAGGAGTGGTGGAAATGGTAGTGTTGTTGCCAACCTGGTCATGGGGAAGAACCCTAGGGATTCGACGATCCACCAGTTTGAGTAGAAGGCTGGGAGGTAAGGGAACCAATGATGCCATCGGCCTGAGGTCCCTTGGGTGGTTTTTCAAGGTCATACGTAGGGCGAGGTGCATCAAGAACAATTTCATACAATGTGTCGGATTGAGCATAGACCAAGTCTAAGTAATGGACATGGGAAATAGCCTGTTCCTCAGTGATGGCCCCTCCCATGGCCACATCTCGAGATACAACAGGTAAGAGAGACTTTGTGAACCAGTCAGCTAGGATTTGGTCTGGAATATGAGCCTTAATAAGATGTCATCTTCTCCACCACTCATGGATATGATCTGAGATATGAGTGGCGCTGTTTTGATGGAGCAAGGTCAGTAAGTCCGTACTAGGCTCATAGCGAATGGGCAACTAGAAATGGGTCAAAAATGACATAGCAAGAGAGCGAAAATCTGGAAAAGAGTTTGGTGGTAATTCAATATACCACTTGAAAGCTGGGCTGGTGAGAGTCTATTGAAATACCCTAAGATGGATCAAGTCATCCATCAAGGAGTTGGATGAACACCATAAGTGGTATGTCATCACATGGCTTTTTGGATCCTCACTAGGCTTTCCATCAAATTTGGTAATATTTGATGGTAGTTTCACTGGAATCGGTGGCCAATTGTATCTATTGGAGATGGGGTCATTAGTCAAACGAGACAGGTCGGGTAGGTCCAACATAGCCAGAAAGGGCAGTTGTTGATTTGGTTGCGGGTACTGATAATACTAATATGGCATGTATGGACCAGTGGGACCTTCCATCGACTAGTCGTAGGGTGTCCCCAGAGGAAACTGGTCATAAGGGGGTGGTCCGTCCAGACCATACGTAGGTCTGCCTCCATAATAAGGTGGTCCGTTACCATAAGGTGGGGGTTTGTCGCCACCACCGGGAGGGGGTGGGCCTCCTCCAAATGGTGGGGGTCCATCGCCTCCCCTAGGATAGGATGGACCTCCACCACCTTCATCGGGGGGGGATGGTAGCACTCCACCACCACCTCCAAATGGTGGGGGTCTGCCACCCCCATCGGGATAGGATGGACCTCCACCGCCTTCGTCGGAAGGAGGTGGTGCTCCACCGCCGCTGCCAGAAGGGTGTGGGTCGCCTCTACCACCGCCACCAGGATAGGATGGTCGTCCACCACCACCACCAGAATAGGATGGTCCCCCACCACCGAGGGGGGTGGCCCTCCACCTCCACCTGAAGGGGGAGTGCCTCTACCTCCGCCTCCAAGAGGGGATGGGCCATGGTTTCCAGAATGAGATGGTCCTTCGCCAGAAGGTAGAGGTCCACCTCCATAATTATGAGGGGGCCACTGCCTCTGGAAGGCGGTGGGGCAGGACCGAACGGAGGTGGTGGTGCTTGAGGGACGATAGGTTGGGGTCCATGTTGCAAAAAAATTTGATGTCCCCTTAGAGTGTATGGATTTCCCGGATAAGGTATCTCGTAGAGTGCATTTATTGGATTGAATTGTCTCGACTCAGGGTTAAGATAACTTGGATATGCTTGACTCCATGGTGGTTGGTTTGACTGGGATGGTCCCCCAACATGGGATAATCCAGTGGTGGAGGGTCCGACGGGTAAGGAGGCTCCAACAGAAGGACCGATGGGAACTTCTGCTCCGGTATTATGGTTAAAAGATGGGGGTTTCCCCCTAGCAGCAACGTGCTATCCACTAATCAAAGGTTGACCCAACACGGGTTGTCGATTATCTACTACGGGATTAACATTACTCGTAATGAAGGTAGGGAGTAAAGTGTATCCTCCCCGTGAGTTTTGGGGTGGGGCAGGAGTGGGTAACGTTTTCGCAGTAGTAAGAGGGGTGTTGGAATGTTTCCCTTCAATAGGTTGAGTCATTTGAGGTGTAGAAATGGCCTCCTATCTAAGGGTTGAATGTGCAGGAAGTGAGGGTTGACCAGGTTCATAAGTGGTCATGTTGTGGATGGATGGTTCTGGTGAGTCATAAGATAAAGTGCGAATTAGGATCTACCAATATGCGGGTATCTCTGTGACTTCAGCGCTTCGCAAAAAACTTTGTCTTCGAAGGTAGTCGCCCTTGGAATGTAATTGATCCAAGCAAGCACGAAGGGGTTCGAAAAGCTCGTAAGGAGTGGGCCAAGCAGATGTGGTGGAAAAATGAGCCACTTGTTGACCTAGAGAAGTTTCCCAAAAGGGTGCAGCTGGACCAAACGCAGTTGATACAGGGTCATCCTGTTAGGAACCCATGTCAACCCTTATATTTACTTTGTTAGTATATTGTTGTTAGATGCATATGCTTTGTAAGTCGTTCAGTAGTATTTGTTGATCCATATTTTGTATTATTGTTGTTGGACACATATGCTTTGTAAGTCATCCCATAGTAATTGTTGATCCATATTTTTTTATGGCCGATGGTTTGTATTGACACATGGTATTGACCCATGGTATTTGCACTTAGACTTAGTATATAAGTTTGTGTTGAGAACAATGAAGGTATGGTGAAGTTATTTGTATTGAGCTTGCTCAAAGGAGGTTTCCCCCTTGAAGTGGCCTGCGATCAATGTAAAAGTGATTTTGAGTTCTATTATTTCTACTATCTCATGTATTTTCATTAATTAATTATTGCAGGGTCTTCACACATCCTGGGGGTGGTTTAACCATTGCATCGATCTAGGCTCTCCTGGTAAAACGGGAGGGAGAGGTATGTTAGGTGAAGTGGAAGTTTCTACCTCTTCATCCCTAGAGGGGTTGGAGGTGGGTGAGTCTGGAGGGAACATGTGCGCCCAAACATTCAAAGTAGGGTTTTCTACTTCATGTGACATGACCATGATGTGTGGGTCCATTCTTACCTTCGAATTTACCTCCTGATTAAGGGGATATTCGGGTGGCAAGTTCAGAATCCTACGAGACCTTCTCCAAGGAAAGTCAGCCAGAGTGACTGAAACATAGTTTCTCCTAATGGTATTCTAACCAAAAGAAAAGAAATCCATAAAAATATACACAAACTAAGGCCGCAAGCAGACTTATGTGATAGGTGTGGATTCAAAGTTCTAGAACCTCACAGGATTGTCAAGTCTTCACAACTCGCGATATACTCCAGGGTCCAACAGTTATACTCGGCCCAAATTTTCAGAGCACTAACCAAGGAGGATTAGGACCGTACCCCTAACCATATAACCCGAATATCTGATATTATATGCGTAGTAGCTCCCCGAGTGTTGTTCTTGGTGTATTGCTCTGTTAAGACAGCCAAATGGATAGCTCTGTTGGTTTCAGGAATCCTAAGAGTGTCTCCTGATATACACAAGGTACGTGGGAGCTCAAATCTGTGTTGGTGTTGTCTAATGCACAATCGTATGGTACGAGACCTTCCTATATACTATTGAGTACATGAAACACCTTTCAATATATGCCAAGTACATGAAGTGCCTTTCGATATACCCTAAGGTACGTGAAATTGCCTTCGATATACTGGTTGGTACATGAAAGAGCTTTGATATACCAATTGGTATGTGAAAGACTACAATACCCCCGGGATGCAGTGCAGGAAAATAATGGCAGCTTCCATGTTTTAAGATGTTGGAACACATCTCTAACTTAACACACAAGTCACTAAAGATTTTACCCTAGTTCTACCATTAATTTTATCTGGATAGTTAGGTGAATGCATGGAGTGAGTACATAAACGTAAGCATAATGCAAGCCCTAACTACATGAAAAAACATTCACTTTTTCTTTTGATGAAATCTATGTATGGGAGGGATAAAATCTTTTCAAGTGGTTTTACCGAAACAAACAAAGCTTCCACAAATCTCAACTCTACCAAATTTGACAATGAAAATACTCTTTTCGTTTTTCCAAGGAAAACATGAAAATCAACTAGCATCAAAACCAAATCTAAGCATTTTTCTTTTTGTCTTTTCGAATCAAAATGCAACTGAGTCATGAAAAGAGAGAAATTTCCTATCTAGAGCACTCTAACTTTTCAAATTTCACTATGATGGCTCAAAAGCATAAAAAACCAAAAATGCATACAATTCTTTCAAGCATGGAATCACTTTTTGCAAAAACTTGATCTCATTTGAATTTTTCAAGAAAATGAATGCCTCATAATTCCCGAAAAGCACAAATGATTAACTTTTCTTTCAAACTTTCCAAAAGACTTATGAATGATAAATTCCAATGCGTGAACCAATCTCTACAACAATTTTCAAATGCACTTGAAAATGGTAAGAATGAAGCACTTTTAATTCTTTAATGACATGCCAAGACTACAACTTGGTAGCAATGATGTTTTTTAAGCGTGAATAACTGAGAAGAGAGATTATTTGTAGCACTCCAAACACTCAGAAACTATCAAGAAAATGACAAGCACTCATATGAACTGAAAACATTCAAGACACTCAACAAACAACCGAATGCAAGCAAGGCTAAACCACTTGTGCAAAAGCTAAGATCTGGGATCATATCCAATGCAAAGACTAGATCAGTTGAGGAGAGGAGGGAAATGCAAGGTCAAGTGGATGGAGGTGGGGGAGACCAAAGTGTCCACCACTACCGAAACTAAAACTTGTCCAAAATGGGACCCAAAACCAATCCAAATCAAACCAAACAAAACCAAACACTAGCAATGCAACATTAAAAAGGTCTCTGACTGGAAGATACAGTGCAGAGGAAGTCCATAAGACAAAACAAACTCAAAGGTTGGTGAGGAGAGAACCCAGGCACAAAACTAGACTGCTTGTCATTGTCTCTAGTTAGGCTCAGAGCGACCATCGTAGGTGGAAAATAGGTGAACTTTTCCAATGGCGCAGGATGTCAGACTGAAAGGAGCGACAACATCGCAGGTTGCAGGGCAGTAGACTGCATCTGACAGGGGAACGCCGCTCTTGCTATACTACCCAGGTGCAACAGGAAATATCCCTATGCAAGGATGAAAAGATCTCCAAATATGAGCAATTAAAAGGTCTTATGATCACACATACAGACTTAGAGGAAGTCAGCAGATCCTTCAAAGAGAAGATCTGGTGGCGAAAAAGGCTAAGGAGGCAAATGAAAAGGCTCACAAAGAAATCAGAAAAAGTGAATTTCAAATTGACAACTTAAAATAATGCAAGTGCCCAGTATGGTCGCCAAACTTGTTACCGGAAAATCTACTAAAAGCGAACTTAAGGCATGATCTCCCTAGTTCAACATGAATCTAGAACAAGTGAGACAGAATATGAAACTGCTTTCCTAGATCTAGTTAAAGATCGATCGATTAGACGTCTTACCTTTTAGATCGTAGATCTGTTCTCCTTGATGTTGTTCTGAGCTCCACGGCCTTCAAATCTCAGCTACAAAACCTGTCAAGACATACAAAAAAATACAAGCAGTAAAACACATCTAAACAATAACAGATCTAAGTAAACGGTTAAGCAAGTAAACTACACAAACATTATTAATACAACAACATTTGGTGGAAATAGTTTATATTATTGTATTAAAGAAGGGAACTAAAAAGAGTGTGATGATTACAACCAAAGCTTAACGTCACAATCCTTCTCCAACAAGCCAATGCCAAAGCCTCCAAAGGAATTATAGGTCTCCCAAGAGATGAGTAGAGATCTTCTAAGCTAATTTCACTAGCATGTAAGTACTATAGACTTCCTCCCCTTGGAATGGGAATGAGCTTCACATATATAGGACTAAGAGGATAGGGTAGGTTGACATATAGTGGGAGAGGGTTAAGGGATCCTCCCCAAGGGCTAGGGAACATAATTTCAGCTCCCCTATAGGCTAGGGATAGAGATCCACATCACACACCTTCTAGAAATGGCTCAAAGATGCCCTTTTATCCATTTAGCTGACATCGTCGTAGGCTGCATGAGGGTGACCTACAACGTTGCATGCTGCACAAGGGTGACTTGCGACAACCTTACTAAACCCTATGGAAATAGGCCAGTATCTCTTCCAATTTTATGTCTTTGTCATGGGGACTTCAAGGAGGTTTACATTGAGTCTCAAGGTAGCAAGATTTAGGTGTAACAACGCTTGCTAAACTACGATTGACATGTTACTCATCGTGCATTCTGGCTAACTACCACTGGAATTAGTTGTTGCATTGAATACTCAAGTATTAACTCGAGAGGAGCCTCAGTAATATCCTAGTCACGTTCTCGAGCAAGAGTTTAAATGTATCCATCATTTAGTAAGATCAGTTACCAGAACAGGGAATATCTCGCCAGCCAACCTCCCATCAGTTCATAGAATCTACCAATGCTTACATACTAGGAATGAATATATATATATATATATATATATATATAGAGAGAGAGAGAGAGAGAGATATATATATATATATATATATATATATATAGAGAGAGAGAGAGAGAGAGAGAGAGACATATATATAGAGTGAGAGAGACACACATATGCGCTGGTGCTTTGTGTTAAATGAGGCTTGTAAGAGGGTTAATGTGTATGTTTTAAGAGACTTGTACATACGTGTAGTTTAAAGGGGAAAGAAATGTTCGATGTGGTACATTTAATATATTTATGGGTTGAATGTGAGCTATGTCTTATGTTTATCGAATGTACTTTGTAGGATGCTCCAAGATTATGTATTGTGCATGTAAATTGTAATTTACATGATGCTCAAGTTTAGGATTTATAGATATGAGCATATTAAATGATGATCAAAGTTCATGCTTTTGCATATGTAATGTACTTATATGTTGACAAAGGAGAAATGAGAATGAATGTGTGGTGTATATAAAACAAATTTCATATGTTGACCCAAGGATTTAAGGGTTAAGGAGAATGCATTGTGCTATTATATAATGAATTGATAGATGGAAATGCCTTTAATTGAGGAATGTGATGTTCGATTATATAATGATTGGGGTATGTTAAATATTGTTTTTATATTGATGGATTGTGTTAAAAAATTGAAGTGTGAAGAAAACTGATAAGTGGTCACTAGTTCCTAGTATAACAGAACCACCCAATTGTACAATCCAGGGTAACAAAATAGTTTGCAACTTGTTCCTTCTATGTAGGATAAATAAGAAAGTATTAACACATGTGAATGATGTGGTCGCACTTGCAAGAGAGTGTGTCGCATTTGCAAGAAAGTATAGTAACCTTTAGTCATAGTGATGACGTGACGTATAAAGACACATATCCATACACCTAGTTGTGAATCCTCCATTGCAGAGAATTATAATGTAGAAGACGTCGAGCTATCTTAATTAGACATAAAAAAAATGCCCTGGTCTTGACGGGTGTTACATTTGTTATCTTGATATTATCTACCTAATCATAATATATGATAGTAATTCCAATGAACAACTTGTTCTACCAAGTACTGTAAGAAAAATAATTTTCTCTTTTTGCACCAACAATTAGAACAAGTTATAAATACGAAAACAAAAACTTGAAAAAAGAGTTTATGAAACACATGTATGACCACATTGTTTAGCCATGTATTTAACCAAAAGTCGGTTCAATCCATGGAAGGTAAGTGCTTGAAATCAATGCGGCTCAATTACTACAACATTCTCAATCTCTACCCTAATTATGATTGTCCTAAAATAATTCTCATAAAAGAATGATCATGAGAACAAGATGAAAAAAGGGATCCTTACATGCAAGGGTTGGATATTCACAAAGGTAGATATAATATTATAAAATACAATAAAATTGTAACTATGCACTTCATCATACTTGTTAAATCACATTAACTTGTAACTTGGCCCAAGGGGCTATGTTAAAGTAAAAGGAGATATGTAAGTACTAATATTTAAAATGTATCATTATTAATTTTTTAAACTATAATTTATAAGGTTCCTTATTAAATTACATTATGTTATGGTATGTAGTTTATAAATTTTGGTGTCATGCCCACTACCAAAGGTCTAAAAGTTTTCTTGAACAAAGGGTAAAAATATCTATTTGAAATGAAAAAAAACAAGGAAGATAACACTTTTATTGTTAACAAGGAAGTATATAAGTTCAATACATTTTGAATAGTTAACTATAAACACTTTTTTGTCTTTTGTTTTTGTAATAACTACACATTTTATTTCCAGTAGTACACGAAGATTTCAATATGTATCAATAGTTAATCCTATGATAGGCTTGCTATATACCTTATTAATTCAATGGAGCACCTAGATTGTAAGTACATTTAATTATAAACCTGGGATAATATGCCTGTGAGGTATCATAAAAAATCTATGCAGGGATTCAATATTAATTATAATTCTAACATGCTACTACAACCTACCCATAAATACAATTATACTTCTAATAAACAAAAACTGAATTAAATTGCAAGAAAGCAGTAAAATCAACTGTGAAAGTAAAGAACATTAAATCACACACTTATCATTAACTACAAGAGTAGTAGCATATAGACTCATTGATGCATTCACAGTTCAACAATATATAGTTCATTAATAGTTTTGGAACAAGTTATTAATAGTTTTTTGGCAATAAGATATTAATAGTTCTTGAAAAAACACAACTATGTAGAAAGGATGTAACCAAATTAAAATAACACACTTTTTGTAAATATGGAAATGAAAACAGACTAAACTAATAATAGAAATAATAAACAACACCTGCCTCTCTAGAGTGGTCCCTTCATATGTAGATAAAAACTTGCATAACTAAATAACAATTAAATGCTTAGCTCAAAACATTAATGTTTCTTAGAAACTCATGAACACAATTACTAAATGGGGTTACCTTATTAAATTTAGGAAAAAATATAGTATTACAACTATTTGGATTTCCAATCTTCTCTTTTATTCCTCTCCATGTTGTCCCTCATACAAGAAGGAAGTCCCTTCTTGTATAGATAAAATATCGTAACAAATTATTTAATATATTTTAGAGTAGCATTCTGAGAATTAGGTATTCTCGAGATATTGTTGTAACAAAGTACATAGTTATGAAAAACATAATACATAAATAAAACTTGGCACAACCAAAGTGGGTCTCCCTCCTAAACATTTCAACAATTATAGAATAGGAATCCCTTTCATGCAACTAGGTGAGCTATGGTAATGTTTGGTATTGAGAACCAAGATGTATTGAAGTATATACTTTAATTATCAACTAAGGGGCATAATCTTGCGAACCGGCATAATCTTGCGAACCAGCCTACACTGTATATGCATTCTAGATCTTATCAACGTTTAATAGACACCTTTCTTTTTTGGGGGTTTCTCTTGATGGTGATGTATCATCTAAGTTCTACTTGACTAATTGTGAAAGCATGCAACACTTATTGTTGTGAGCTTATTCAACTAGATCAATCCAGTATACATAATTTCTCAAATAACTAATGCATAAGACAATGAACATAAAGCTTCTAATTAGCACTAGTACAAAATGAGAGATAAGTGACTAGGCAACTAAAAAATTTAGTCACCACATTTTTTTAAAGGGATAAACGACAAAAATTCAACAATTTTAAGTGATCCAACTAAAAATGACTAAGATAATCAACTAATTTAGTCACTGGATAAAATATACGACTATATAACAAGTGACTAAAACAAAAATTTCTAACATAAACGACTAATTTAGTCACATGAATACAAATATGACTAGCTAACACCAACTAAGAATATGAATTAGTCGTTTATGTTAGTAATTTTTAGTTGTGTCAGCTTGGCAATGACAAATTACAATTTAGACAATGAATTTGTACAATTTAGAAAATTTTAACACAATAGATGGATTCAAACACCTCTTTAAAAGATGTTGATGCTCAACATTGACTTGTTTCGAAGTGTCAGAGCATGATGACTAGAACGACCAAATTAAAGTTTGTTGCAAGATCAATTTTCCTATAGCGTCACATCCAGTTCGATGTGCTTGTCATGTCCATACCTTTTTTTGCCATTTTCGTTGTCATATGACCCCTTCGGTAGGTCCACCAAGTTACATTTTCTCTATTACCACGTCATGATCGAGTCAAGTTATGGGGATTTTTCATCTTTTCATCTGGTCATTTTCATGTCAGTTACTCGGTACCATTGTGTTCATCTCATCACGTTGATCAGGCTCAAATTTTGTTTGGCCAAAACCATCACCATTTGACCCTTTCGGTAGTCGGTCAAAGTTTCGACAAGTTGGAGTAAATTGTCTCTTGTTAGTTAAAATTGACCATTTTTTACATCCATCGATAAAATTTCCAATCAGATCTATCGTCAGTTTTCTCACTTTGTCTATGTTTAGAAATATCGATAATATCCCTTGTCATGTCTTTGTGCAAAATAACCAATGTCCTCCAATTTAAAAAATAAATAAAGATTTCCCCTTTCCCTTTAAACTCTATATCTTTTTATAATCCCTTTTCCCTTAAATAATATTTTCCGTTTTACATTTTATTTTCTAATATTTTAAAGAATAAATTTACTATTTCAAAAGAAAAATTCCTTATTATAAAATTTAATTATAATCTAAAATTTTTAAAAATAAAACTTATTATTAAGAGAATGGAATTTCCTTACTATCCATATTTTGGGAAAAGTATAGGGAAACAAGGTATGGAGGCCTCTTCCTATCCGTTAAATGGTAGGACCTTCTCCATACCTTTAGAGTGATGAAGTTGTGCGTTTGCTAGAGGTCATTAAACAAAATCTTGTAGAATTCATGGGAAGCTACACTAACGTTGTTTTAGTGGTGGGTTTATCGTTTCATCGCTTTTTTTCATTATATGTGTCGGTTTGTATGCCTATGCATTGTGGAGGCTCAAGGCTTGGCTTAAATGAATTAATCACTTCTGGATATAGCAAGTTTGTCAAATTGCCATGGACATCAACTGAATGGGCTTATATTTTGTGGTATTTGGTGCATTTTGATGGAAAATTCGTTATGCTTTCTATTATTTGAAAGATATTGCATAAACTTATGAAGGTTGTAACAAATTTACCCCTATTTTGGTAGTAACTTTATGGCACTTCCTTGGATTTGAACACATATCGAGTCATTGTATTTGTATTTTCTTTTATGATCTGTCAAATGTTTGTGGTCATTTGTAATGTTCTATAATAAGGAAAACATGAAATTATGGAAAGAACAACCTCTGAATTTAAACCATGGCACCTTTCACCCAAAACTTGGCATGAAACAGTCTCTCTTTCTCATTCTCATTTTTTTGTGTTGTGACAGGTAGTATTTATTATTTCTTTGTTATGATGGAGGGTTGTGCAGTTGCGATGCACCTAAAAACAACATTACAGTCTTTCGATAATGGTATTTTGGCTAGCGAACTGGTATCAACTACAAGAGATGTTGGAGGTTCATGATGAGTATCAATGTTCTTACCCATTTCTATGACCATGGTTCACTTCTGCATTTTGCACTATTCATTCATGGTTTTGGGAATGTTTACAAGGGATTCCTTATTAGAAGGAAGGCGAGACATAGAGCTAAGAGGGTTGTTAGCAAGTGAGGCAACAAGGCAAGGCGCAACATTTTCGTCTCTCATGGACTATGATGCAAGCAACCATTTTACTGCGCTGGAGTATACCAAGGATACCAACAACACATGGAGTATGAAAACACAGAAGTAGATGAAAAAATATTAGAGAGAAAAAATTTTGCGCCGAGAGGTGCTCTACAGCCCAGTATGGGGGAGATCTTGTGAGTTGAGTGTTTGTCAAGTAACAAAATAATACAAAGTAAAAAAAAAAAGAATAATACAAAGTAAAAAGTAATAAATATCATGTCGGGCATAAACAAAAAAGAATAATACAAAGTAAAAAGTAAATGTGAGACTTAAACTAGAGACTTTAGAGCTTAGGATTAGGTGGTAAATACTATGTCGGTCGTAAACAAAAAAGAATAATACAAAGTAAAAAGTAAATATGAGACTTAAACTAGAGACTTTACTTTTTACTTTCAATACAAAATAAAAGGTAAATATGAGATTTTAGAGTGTTTGTCGAGTAACAAAATAATACAAAGAAATAAAAAATAATAATACAAAGTAAAAAGTAATAAATATTATGTCGTCCATAAACAAAAAAGAATAATACAAAGTAAAAAGTAAATATGAGATTTAAACTAGAGACTTTAGAGCTTAGGATTAGGTGGCTCAGGTATTGCTCTCAAGGAGCTATTCAAGGAGAGGTTTGCACCTCGAGAGATTTGATCCCTCTCGGCGCTTGATAGAGCCTAGGATTTGGATCTAGGTTGGTTAACACCAAAAGCAACAAAACCTATGAGCTTAGAATAAGAGAACTCACAACATAGTTGGACATATCCAATTTAACTCCAAGCAAATCCCTTATGACATCATGTGTCATAAACTCTACTGTAGCCAGCCTAACATTGAGCATGGATATTTAAGGAGCAAAAACAAAATAACTGCTTCAGAAACAATACAGGTTAAAGTTCTGCTCTCTGTTGTCACCAAATTAGGATTCATCATAAATATCTCAAGATGAGCATAAAGATAATCACGATACAAAAAACAATATAGGTTAACAAATTTACTCCTGCAAGTAAAAAAAATGCTATTTAAATCATCACTGCATATATCAAATAGATTTTCCAGAAACTTAAATAATCACCACATCTTTGCATGAAATTAGTGTGATGGAAGAAGGTAATACGATTTAAAGTTGGATGATTCTATCACTAATTTCATTTTATGATATGTTGACTATCAGTTTTTTTTCCAATTACAACTTTCCTTTGGCTTGGTAATTACTTAGAACTTACACCTGGGCTCATCTGCAACCATTCAAGTTCCATTGAACCTAGGTATCAACATTAAGACAAGTCTGATCATCTCACAACTTTCCCTAGATTCTCAAAATATTGTTCTGCAATTTCAAGGTATCATTGCAAAGAGAATCCGTGTACGTCCTTTTCTTGAGTTGCAAGAAGACCTTCAAGGTCTTCTATACGTCACTTGGAAGCATGCAACTCTTCATCCTTCTCTGAATTCATCTTTTCTTCTAAACCTAACCCAATACATTTGAATAGTGACCTTGAACCTCTAGACTTAGCAATAGTCTTTTCCCCTGTCTTGTTTGTATAGGAATCCATAACATTGGAGTTTGTTTGTTCATTCTTAACTTGATTTTCTACAGCTTACATTGCTTTATATTGTTTAGACAGTTGGTAAAAGCAAGTTATATCCACAACCAATCATATTTATACCTTCATCATGGAGGATTCAAAAACTATTGTCTGTGTTCAAGTGCAAGAATGCATGAAAATTTAAAACAATCAAATTGTTCTGCATACCTTCTGTTGGTACTGAATTTCATGTGTTTCTACATTCATAACCAATTCCCTAATATGGGATTTGCACTTCTTAATCTACATGATAAGGGAGACTGATGTAAGGGCTTGTATTAGTGAATTAATAGTTGGTTAATGATTTATGGTGAAGATGATAATGTATTGTATTTTGTCCATGTGCCTACTTTCTTTTGTGATGTAATAAACAATCTTGGTTTGAACAGGTATCAATCCTATTTAGTTGTGTTAATTCCATAGTGGTTTTACGTAGACTAGCATCAAGTCATGAATTTCATAAAATTTAGGAATCCTGTATGGATTTGTACGGAGTCTTAATCTGTGGTTCCATATAATTGGTCTCCCTGGTTTTACATTTTCATAGAACAATATTGTCATAGGGATGAGAGTGTGTCTTTTTATGTAAAGTTCCAATTCGTAGCTACTCCGCAGTAAAAAATGATCACGAGAAGATCAAACAATTTATGGTTTGCTTTTAAAAGGACAACATCCTCTATGCTAAAAGAAAAAGGTCTCATTTTTAATTTCCATGCCCTATGATCGGCCACATGAATCTATCAAGTAAGCTATCCTAATATTCTGGCATGCATATTTTATGCCCAGATAGATGATATAGAGGTTTAATATATCTACTGAATGACTAATAGGAGAAAAAAGGTCAGATTTGTGTTTTCTATTGAATGACAGAGTCTTATAGAGATCTAACCAATGTGTCTATTTCCAAACTAAAAGGCAAACCAAATTTACCCTGTAGAATTTATGAGGTGCCTTAGACTTGCAACAAGTAAGAATCTTCATATATCATTTTCATCTTTGTTGCTTCCCATAGTTCATATAGTAGCAACTATGTTTCAATGTGTGTGTTGGTAGTCAAGGCTCTAGGGTAGATTAACATCTGAGCAATAATGGAATGGGAAGCATATGAAGGTCCAATGATGAGGTGTGGGATTTTGTATGCAAAAGATGGTGGGAACTGATCTTTGGAACTTGACCTGTGAGTTTTTGTTTCCAATTGTTTTTGTAAGCATCCATGTTTTTTTATAAGACTTGGAGAATATGCTCATGTTATGGAGCCATGGAGGTGTCAGGAATTATGTTGTTGTTCCTCTTAACATTGGTTCTCGTGTCACCTTCTGAGATATCTACAATATGATTAGGATTAGGAGAAACAATCTTTATGTTGGGTTTTTGTGAAGCAATTTAATTGATGGTTTACCTTTTTCTCATCTTCGAGCTCATTGTATCTAATCCAAATAGTTAAGCTAGTTATATCTAAGGGATTTATTTTAACTATAGGATCATTCCACAATGAGTTTATTCAACCAAATGAAAGCCCTAAATTCTTTTTCAAACTTTTCCCCAGTTGAGTAAGCATTGAACTCCTCATAAACCTTCCTACTGGCACTTATTATGGCTCTGTCAGATTCATGGCTCTAATTTTTGTGCAGAAGGTTTGCAGAAGGTCATTTGTTGGACATTAATAAAATTATCTTATCTCTCTACAATTTAATTGTGTATGTGTGTAATTCCATTTCCTAACATACCTAAATATAGTTAAATGAATTTGCAAAGTCTAAATATATTTATATGTCTTCAATACATTTGGAATTTTTTTTATTCCCAACAAATATATATTAATAAGCAAAGTGACAGAAAATAGGATATCATGCCAAAGAACTTCAAAGAAACCAACCTATTATGAAAGCCTGATTTGTATGACACTTCAGATAATTCCAACGATCCTTAAAAATCCCACATCAGATTTTAATAATGCACAAGATGAGGACACACAAAATGGGAACAACTATGTGACTAGATTAGACAGAGAAATAAAAGATTTAAGATACACATCTAAGAGAGGATTTTCTTACGTCATTTTCATAAAAAAAAATCTCCATATTTGAAATAGCACGTAGAAGTTGTGTTTTAATTTCAAGGCCAATGTTTGGAATCTCCAAGCTATGATTATTTGGATAAAGAAGATCCCAGGGGATGTGCTTGTGAGAACTAGATGAATCACCCTTGTATTGGACACAATATTTGTTCCACTGACTATCTGGGAAATCAAAAGACTTCGGTTCAATAGTTGTAACTCTCCCTTCACACCAACTTCCCCCCTGACCATTCTTAGCTCTCCACCAAACATGACATTTATCCCTATTTTTCTAGTTTCTCTTTAATGTTGCATCATAACGACTTTTCTAGACAAGATAATAAGGGAAATTAGTCAGTATTGGAAACGTCAACTTAATTTTTTTTCCATAAACAGCATAATCTTGTCTAATGAATTTGAGTTCCAATTTACAATAGGTCTCCCTAGATCCCGCAAAAGTGGAGTACTCCAACCTCTCAACATGGCAAAGTTTCACAGATCGAATTGTACCTTTAATTGATTTCGAAGGTCCTCCTTCTTGTGGCGTTCTCATTTCTTATGACAATTTCATTTCCAAATACTCTTGATGAACCTGCCAAGATAACAAACACATTTGAACAAGCATTACAAGAAACTGGAATTCAAGGTCCGAAATCAAATATTCAAATCCAAAAATCACATGCATCCAATACCAAGGAGTGGAAAAGTAACATATATGTCCATGTAACACTACTTATCTCAATATGCAACTTCGTCTCCAAATTGTGTATACCGATTGTATTCTTCATCTTCAACCACCATTAAACAAGACTAATTCCTCATTACTTGCTTTCCTTTCTTCTTTTCCACTGGAACCCTGCCAATATTATAGCTAGTGTTTCTCTTGTTTCTAGCAGGCCTTACTCCATTCAACACCCTAGAAGTGGACCTCCATTCTGATTAGATCATTTATTATCTTCCCTCTGAACCATATTGGTGAATTTGTGTCAGTCTTTTCTTGTAATTAAATCCCTCATAAATATTGTGATGCTTACGAGTACTGGTTGTTTCCTTATAATAAAAAACAACCTTAGAACTTCATTGCTTGAAACTGTACCTGAATGTGATAGTAGCGACCAACATCACATGCAACCAATTTCAAAGAAGCATTTCTTTGTTTAAAGAGTTTATACATAGTATGTTACTTGTTGGGTGGGGCAACCAAATTTAGAGGAATGTTTTCTTACCTTGTAGAAAAGGTCCGGCCCTTGAAGGTTACTCTATTGAATATTGTATTAGGATCCCTTTAAAATCCTCCCATAATGTCTCAATTATCTAGAGAGCTATGGTGAGTGCCTTCCCCTGAGACTAACAATTTGTTATCCTAGTGGGTTGATAATGGAATGAGAGTTCGGAATAGGGAAAATCCTTGTATGGGCAGTGGGAATGAATAAATCCTAAAGGTTGTCTAATAATATTATTTCATTACTTCATAGAAATTGCATGCTTAATTTGGCTCATGTAGCCAATCCAGAAGCCTCTTCAATATGGAGACATGAATGGAAGAAAGTAGGCCTTCTATCATTCTATGTCTAAAATGGAATGAAAAACACCAATGGGAATCCTACGCAAATAAGCTTAAAATGATACATGCATGTATTAAATATGTAGAAGATGAACTTGTTTGTACCATGAGCCCTATCTTGGAGCACTACACGACAAAACTAGGATACAAGGCCATGTACATTCTCTGATAGGGTTGAGGATCCACGTTGGTGTTGGATGTCCATATGGAATACCATATCACCTCTTAAATTTAGAATATTATATCATTTATTTATTTTTTTGTTTTAATTAATGGATATGCCTTTGAACTTTCCATGTCCTCTAGAGGACTCAAGCAAGGGTGTCTTGTATTTCCTTCACTATTTTTAATTATAGCTAAAGGGATAAGTAGGCTAATTGTAGAGGTAAAAAGAACAAGTTCTCTAGGAAGAATAATGATAGTTAGGAAAAAATATTGATGACAGATCAATGATGCTCATCCAGGACAAAAATTCACTTTGATTTATAACAAGATTGCTGCTAGAGCCGGTAATTTCTTTAACATGTACTGTGAAGCATAAAATTCCATAGTTTATTAAAATCTTAATTAACATCTACATCAACTCTAGGTTTTGAGACATTTTATAGATTTATCTTCCATCACTTTAAGTATTAATTTGCATCATACCTTTTAAGGGCACTAAGATGCTAAATTCCATATGTTATCTCAAATTCCATGGATGTACATGGGTTTTATTCAACAAGTATATTATAGATCTATCTATAGATTTGGATACCCATTTCTATCATGTATCCATTTATACGATCAAAGATCAGAGTTCCCTCAAAGAGCATGATTATTATAGTAGGGTGGTTAGTATCCTAAAGGATTGTTACACATATTTTCATGGACGTTCATGGCATTGACACAAGCATCATTTCTCAAAGTGCTCAATAGATTTGGGTACCCATTTGGCTTAACCCTTCATATTCGTTATTAGTTTTCAAATAGAGTGTTACTTTGCTTACAATTTATTATTATTTGTCACTGATGGACGTGCATGGTTTTTCACTTCCAAGAGCATTTCATAGTACCCATTTGGATTCTTCATTGGCCAAAACTCCACCTAGATCAATGGGTTATTAAGGACATGAATAACGGTTTTCAAATCATTGCTTATGGTTATTGTGATGATTCCATCCATAGATATAAGTTTTGGAAGTCTTCTTCTCCTTAAAATGGATTTCCTGTGATGGTTTCCAATGTTGATGACATCGACACACTATCATGCATTAACGGTTGGCTCATACCAACTTTCAAACTTTGTGTCATATGAGCCATACAGGGATGGTAGATGGCCTTTTCTATATTGAATGATCCAATGGTGTCTATAAAAGATGTGTGATGGGAGAACACCAACATGATTCCTTTCCTAAGGATTTACTAGGGAAAACCTTGGTGGGGTTATAGTATCTCTTCACTTTCATTGATGATTTATCTCTCTTTCTTTGGACAAATACCATTCAATCCAAAGGTAAAGTCTTTGAGGCATTCAAGAAATTTAAATCTGTGGTGGAAAATCATAGCAATCCCAAGATCAAATCTATAAAGACTGATCATACTGGCAAATGCCCTGTACTCTTCTACAAGAAAGATAGGAAATTCAAAAACACAAAAACATTGACATTAAAGTCTTACTATATATCTAAAAACACCAAAAAACTACATATTTCCATATTATGTAACCAATTTGTTTTTTAACAGTAAGCACTTCGAAAAAATGCAATTACCATGCAAGAAAAAAGCATAAAACTCGATTGCCAATATTTTCACTCTTTCATACCATGTAATTGTAATGCAGATGGTTTTTATCTTCATATAATAAAGCTTGCAATAAGATATGCAATTGCTTATATAATCGAGAATAAATTCCTTTACCAGGGCCACCGGTAGAGAAAGAACCACCCCCTCCCATAAGGGTTTGTGTACAAAACTAATGCATACAAAGGTTGATATTGATATAAGTTTTTCCCATTAAGTAGTACACAACTTGCAAAGCTTAAATAGATTTGATTTCAACGAGCAGAAAAAAGAATATGCAAATGATGCTCAAACATCTGTTTTCCATCAAAAGAAAAGTGAAATGTGCCTACATATTAAAGCAATTGAATCTTTCTCACTATTCCAGCCGCCAAGAACCTCAAATGATAGAGAAACATGTGTCCTCTGCCAATTAAAGATACAAATCCTAAAACTAACAAACAAAAAATAGGTCCAGGCAATGGTTTCTTAACCTGTACAAATATAAGAATCAACCAATGATCTCAATCATAAATACTCTTAGAGTAAATACTATAATAAATAGAGTTACCTGTCTCGGCAGCGAAAATCACCCCCAACATATTGAGATTTAGCCTCCTCCTAGAAAGAAACCTTAGGTAAGTCAACCAACAAAGGCTCAGTGAACGCAAGCAATTGTTGATGATCCACTCTAGATGTTTCCAACACCATGCATGGTTATGTATAATTTTCCTGTAATTGAAACAAAGGCCATCCAATCTTCTGAGAAACTTGCATTGCATATCTCAAAAATAAAATCCAACACATAGGAATTTGCTGAGTCAACTCAGTTTTCTTATCAAATCAAATAAGTAAATACTAGAAGAAACAGAAATGGAACCTACTATCACAAACTCCTCTAAAATTGTACCATTAAATATGGTTATAGCATGCCATGAGAGGATTCATTGATGCACCAACATAGCCAGCTAAATGGAGTTCCTCCATAATCAAACTTTGGGGATTGCCAGAAATTTATGCAAACTCTTATTTCACTTTTGCTAGCTACATTGAATACGAGCACAGTGAATGTTACTTACAGAAGAAAAACAACAAAAGCCGTCCTTGTGGGCATTCCAAACCTACGAAATTCCTTAATATTTTTTTTTTATTCCATGTGTATGTATGTATTTTGGGTGTGATCTAAGGAAATCTACATAGTTTTTATCGTAGTAGCAAGATTCAGACATGTTTGCATTTCCTGTACAAAATTTGGCCACAGTACAACCTACTTTTTACTGTCTTTAAAATGAGTAAAATTATAAGCCCAAACACCTCAAATTTCTTTTTTTTAAAACACTAAAGAAGACTATGAATTAACTACATTGCATCCTTTTAAAGAAATGAATTAGGTTTCCAATTTATTGTGCATCCATGAGGCTAAAATTATTCTAAAAAAATCTAGGAAATCATATCTCAGTCTTGCTACTATGGTTTTCATGGCATCTATTGCCTATAGCAATGCTAGTGGTGGCTACCCTAGTAGGGCCCTTTTTTTTCAAATTCCCTATTTATACAGTGTTTATATCTAGTCATAAAAAGGAGGCTTGTACTAAAAAGAGCTATAAAATGAATAATTTTTGGAAGGGTGAAATACTTGTTCCTTAACCTCCTAGTAAAGAAAAAATGGATTCCTCACAGTATCAACCAACAATTCAAGCATATTAGGGAGATATGTTTTGAACGCATTGAAAGTGTACCCCATTTGTTCTCTGGATGCCGATGGTTTAACATTCCTCCAATGGCTTCCACCTTGCGCACCATCTGAACATGGCTTCGGTTCCTTGTGGTTTTGAATGCCATTCGTTCAAGAAGGTGAGTTGCCCCTCTAGAAAACAGGGTCTCAAACACGGAACCACAATCAACATGCAGTCCAATCCACACAGTGGGGCTCTGATTCAAACAAAATTAGAATCCGAATCAAATGGAGATTAAATATGGAATTCAATATTGAAGAGTTAAAGGTCCATTGCCGAAAGAAAACGTAAATATGCAGGTACAACCTCACCCTCGGGGCATTTTTTTTCTTCATAATAAATAAATTATGGAAAAGAAACATACTGAAGAGCCTTCATATGCAACTTTGAGACCATTGATCTAATATCACTACCCAAATGGGAATCCACCTCGATCCCACATCTAACAATATGCTCATGAATATCCTTCCCTGTAACCAATCTATGCAAATTCCAAGAGCACATGCAAATGTAAACTTATCAAGCCAGATACCCATCTGCTACATTTCATCATGCAGAGAAAATGTTTCATTGCAGATCGCTTTTCTGGCATATCCTATAATCATAGCATTCTAAATGAACACGTGGTGATCACTCGATGCCAGGAATAGATGCTTCTACTCAAGTTGTTGATCTAAGTACTTGATGCCAAGTGGAAATCCAACAGTCAAAAAAGTCATGCTACTCGATATAGGGTTTATCACTTGATGCCAGGAATAAATGCTAGCTCTACTCATGTTTTCGATACAAAATTTGATGCTTTCGAGTGGGGGCTTCTCTGGTGAGTTTGCAAACTGATGTAGATACGTTTAATTGCCTCCATGTTTCCTGTTATTCCTTCCTTCTATTAACCAATTTCTTATTTTCCCTCTGTTAACCTATAGCCCATTCCCCAAAGGTCCATCCATGGATGCTGATGATAGTCCATCAGGACCAGAAAGGAGGTACCATATGATTCAAAGGTGCCAAGGGAGTGGGGGAGGCCAGGAGGTTCAGGCTCTTGCAGTAACCTTCGCACATCCACTAGGACATCACTAAGGTCATCTTGATCTCCAACCTTGACTGGATCCCTGGCTTAAGGCTGTTCCACAACTTCTTATAAAGTTGAGGTGGGAATCTTTCTAAATCACCAAAAATATTGAGGTCTGTGCAGGAGGTCGAGATCTAAGAATACAGTTTGCACGAGAATCTTTCTAAATCACCAAATATAGTGGGAGGTTTGTGCAGGAGGTCAAGAGATAAGAATACACTTTGCGCGGGAGGAAATGTTTGTCTTGGTAATTTTTTATTTGTGAGGAAATGTTTGTTTATATATATATATATATATAATATTGTTATTATTTATTTAATATAATATATATTATAATGATTTGTTGTTTATTTTTTAATTTAAAACCAAAAATTTAATAATAAAAATAAAATTTAAATTTAAAAAATGATAAAAATAGTATTTCTATTGCATAAGTTAAGACCAAATTCAAGATTTACAAGGTTTACATGCCTATTGTGATCCCTTTAGATCAAAATGTTTTGTAAGAGTGTAAAAAGAATTGAGCATGAGCCCAAATTTGATCACTCAGTTAAGTAATAAGAAGAGGTGCCTCCACCTCCCAATCCTTCTAAGAAGTAGGCACATATTAATCCCTCTTCCAGCCACCTTAATGTTGTGGATAAAGTCCATGTTATTGAAAATTCTTTTATGACTCATTAGTCATTATTCATGCATAGATAAGCATAGGTATCATCCTCCATAGAGGAAACCCTATGTTACGAGAAGTTGAGGAATGTATCGAGCACCAAAAAGAGGTTCTCCAACTATTGAAGGACAACTTGATGTCAGCACAAAAGAAGGTGAAACAACAAGCAAATCAACATCGCAATGAAAGACACTTTGAATTTAGCGATTTGGTATTTGAAAGGATAAAACCATGTGAATAGATTCCCTTCAAGCAACAAAATGACACTATGTAAACTTGTGACATCATCTTCCTAAACCTGTAGCATAGTCAATAGGTGTGGTATTACATTACGATACAAATCTTTTTAAAACATTTTCTCAACCTCCTGAATAGTTTAGATTTTGACACTTGGTAAATTTTCAAATGATTCAGAGCTTGAATCATATTTCTATAAATCCACAAAGACAGTGAGGAAACATTTGGAGGAATAATACACTAAGGTCTCTTGTAGTTGATTATTTGAACATAGAACATTGATTTATGTACTCAACATGTGGCTTTATTACATTGATTTTGGATCTTAGAAAAGCAAGGAGTTTAACGAACCTTTATACCTTTGAAATGGCCTAACAATTGACACTTGGTAGCCCTTGATGAATTTAGGGATATGAAAAACCATTTTGAGAGATGTATTTGAGCAACCTAAACTGTTTTTAGCTTCCAAAACCACTTTTAAGAGCTTGTGATACATCCTTTTAAGACCTTTTCTCAACCTCTTGAATAGTTTGTATTTTGACACTTGAAATTTTTTCAAAGGATTTAGAGCTTGAACAATATTTCTGTAAATCCACAAGGTGAGGAAATATCAGGAGGAACAATACCTTAAGGTCCTTTGTAGTTGATTCTATGAACATAGAAATTTTTCCATAATATCCATGCTCAAGGGAAACAATAGAAACACCAAGTTTCTTTGTTAAAACCTCCATATAAACATTCACAATGTTGTTGCAAAAGTATTCACCTCATACTTCAAAATATGAAGGTACACATTATGAATTAAGAATCTCTTTGCATTTCTTGATGTTCTTGATAAAGTGCACACCTATCCATACAAGAATCCAAAACACTTGGATCAAAAGGTGAACTCTTAAGTTAATATGTATTTTGTAATACTTTCCTAAGCATACATGTTAAATGTCACACATATACCATGCAAATAATAACATATTTATCCAATCATAAAAACACCAACATCTTGAGCTTGAGTCCAACTAGAGTCTTTAATTTTGAATGCACATGAAGATGACAATATTCCACTTACAAAAGAAACTTGAGGCCAGCAAACACATCCACCAACATTTGGATTTGTAGGGACCTCACTAGATGTCTTAAAAGAACAAAACGTCGCAGAGTGAGAAAGGGGATATCTCATGAATCCATCTACAATGTTACAATTTACTAAATTTTAACACTGCAAAAGGATTCAGATACCCCGCTTAATTTTAACATTGCAGATGGATTCAAAGACCCTGCAACGTTGAAATTTAAGGGGGTCTTTGATTCCATCTATAGTGTTAAAATTTAGTAAATTATACAATTCGTTGTTAAAATTGTAATCTTTCATTGCTGGGGTGACACAACTAAAAATGACTGACATAAACAACTAATTCTTAGCCTTACTCATTGTTAGCTAATCATATTTGTATTCCTATGACTAAATTAGTCATTTATGTTAGTCATTTTTATTTTAGTCACTTGTTATCTAGTCGTATATTTTATCCCTTGACTAAATTAGTCATTTTTAGTTCGTTCACTTAAAATTGCTCAATTTTGGTCGTTTATCTCTTAAAAAAATGGTGGTGACTAAATTTTCCAGTTGCCTAGTCACTTATCTCTCATTTTGTACTAGTGTGCTAGTATTGTGTTCATTCATTAGGATCGTAAAAAGAGAATGGAAAGGGGGATTTAAAAGTAACACCAATCAATCGAGTGGGAAATACAAAAGGGATATAACTTATATTTTATTAGGTGTACATTAAAATATGATAATTTTTTTTGTATAAGATAGTTTCCAAAGAATTTGAAAGTTTTAGACAAAGTGCGGTTTATGTGATAGAAGGATAAATGCATGTTTATTCTTGCGAGCTGTGATAGTCATATAAATTTTTTATGTATGAGTTTGTTAGAAATTAGAATAAATAATCTTTTTAATTGAGGGGGTTAGATTAAAGGGGGTTAAACTTAAATCCGGTCCACAAATTGAGATTTGATCGCCCACTTACCACAAGCCAAAGAAGCACTTACTCAGGGGAGGGATAGCTCGCTATAGCTCAATGGAATACTGTTCCTTCCCTAATGTCTCGATTCTGGTATGGGTACTTATTGGGAATTGACTGTTGGCTTGACTACAGAAATCGATGAAACTACTAAACTTTTATACCGGCTAGGCTGGAATAGCCAAGGCTTTCTTTCTAGATGTTTATGCATGGATGGATGGTGTGGGGGAGGTTTACAGCAGACCGGACGAATGACAGGCGACCTCGAAAGGAAGAGCTTTATGGGTTGTTGATTTTGTTAGAGATGGAACTTTGGTAGATGTAAAGAGATTGAAATATGTTAATGTCGTAGGGGGAGAATTCCAATTTCAAACAGAAGTGGAGATGATCAGCTTGGCTGCACATAGGAATTTGTTGAGATTATGTAGATTTTGTATGACATCCACAAAAGACTATTATTTTATCCATACATGTTGAATGGAAGTGTTGCATCTCGTATGAGGGGTAATAATTTCCTTTTCCCTTGGGGCATGTTTCTGCAAATATTAGGGTAGAGCAAGTAAGAGATAAGTTACATCTACTATCCAAACTATATAGCTTTTGCATATAAATTTGTCTGAATTGGTTTGTATTATAGACAGACATTATTGGGTCTTAAGTAAACTTGCAGATACCATTCATGTAAAGCCTACATTGGGTTGGGAGTTTCCTACTCTCCACTGTCCAATAACTCATGATTTTCTCTTAGGAATCAGGTTGTCTTTACAAGTGACTAGCAACTGGATGTCTGTCATATGTTTTTAACTCTGATGGTCCTTGATCGCATTATATTCATGTTGGTGGGAGCTTGCTCCTCTAGTATTTCCTTGTGGATTCGGTTTAAGCCGCGGTGAGGAGGCCTTACCTTAGCTACAATAGGTCAACTGGCATGAGATCTAGATCTGAACGAAGAGAAACTAGGGAAAATCCCTAGGGGATGGAGTGAATTCTATGTTTTCATGTTCTAGGTCATATATGTACGGGACTCTATCTATCTGTTGGAAAGCGTCTAATGGAAAATGTGTGGGCCACAATGTCAAGGAATGTAAAGGCCTTAAGTTCACCTGAACTACCAAAACTACCGAACAACTAAATAACATATATGCAACTAGAACCTTCAAGGTATATATATCTATATATATAAAGGAACATCTGAGCAGTTTTCTTATTCTATTTATGTGTTATATGATGAAATACTTGCAGAGCAGGATGATCCAGAATTTTGCTTGGTACATTTAAAGAGATTCCATTTCACAGAGCTTCAACTTGCTACTTCTAATTTTAGTAGCAAGAATATTCTAGGTACAGGAGGTCTTGGGAATGTTTACAAGGGATTCCTACAAGATGGCACTTTGGTAGTTGTAAAGAGATTGAAAGATGTTAATGCCGCAGGGGGAGAAGTCCAATTTCAGATAGAAGTGGAGATGATTAGCTTGGATGTGCATAGGAATTTGTTGAGATTATGTGAATTTTGCATGACATCCATAGAAAGGCTATTGGTTTACCCATACATACTGAATGGAAGTGTTGCATCTTGTCTGAGGAGTAATTATTTATTTTTCCCTTGGGGCATGTTTCTGCAAATATTAGGGTAGAGCAAGTAAGAGTGTAATGCCCGCCTCAACACTTATGATTGATTTGATTACCTTTTTAGATTTATGATTGACTAGATTATTTGAGGCTTATGATTGATCAGACTATTTTGAGACCTACGACTGATTTGACTATTGAGGGCACTGGTTTGAAGTGACCCAGAATTTTAAAAATTTGGACCATGAAGGATTGCTTTAAATTTTATTTGTGAAATGAAAATGGTTAGATAAATGATGATTGATGAATATACTCGGCTCACTGAGAAAATGAAAAATGTTGAAAATGCTTTAGAATGAAAAAATATGAATGTTGAAATTACCGGAAATGAAAATGATGTATGCTCGATTGACAGAGACATAATGATGAATGTTGAAATTACTTGAAATAAAAATGATGATTTGTTTTATATTCGATTGACTGAGATAAAATAACGAATGATGAATATGCTCGACTGACCAAAGCATAATGTTAAAATGATGAATGTTTAGTAGACTCGACTCACTGAGATACTGAAAGGAATGATAAAAATGTTTTATAGTGCAGCGCTACTAATGTGTGTTTGAGTGTGTGCAGTGGCAGGTAAGACGATTTACCAACTAACCCACAATGGAATTACAGGGGTCGTAAGAATGGAAAGAACACTTAAGGGCACGGTGAATGATTGTCGACCTTGAATTAGCAATCCACACACGGGTGAAGTTGTTTCAGCTCACCCATGGAAGCGCATGTCGTACGGGAAAGGCCATAATGATTTGGTTGCATACGATGGGTTGAGGGGCGCGCAATAAGGAGAGCCTTATCCCTCAACATCCCTTAGTCTCCAAGAAGCGTAGTTGAGAGATCGCGATAATGACTACCGATCACTATGCAGTACTCCCCATAAGAAGAAAGGAATGAAACTGTCGGAAGGGCCCACCGAAGAGGCACCTGGACAAGAAAAAGATAATGTTATTTAAATGAAGAAATTGAAAACTCATCAAAGATAAATTCAGGTGACTTTAAATTAAAAGAAAAAGTAAATTAAATAATATTCCTTATTTTATTTTAAGAAAAAAGAAGAATACCATAAATAGAGAAAGAAACAAATTCTTTTATAAAGTTTTTATTATTTAAAAGAATTTAAATAAATAAAAACAACTTGTTTACTAAAAGATATTGAGTAAACTAAATGAGAACCAAAATAGAAATATGACTCTTCTACACCTAAATCCCAGTGATTTAGGGAATTAGGTGCACCCTAAAGATAATGAGACACTTGTAATTGAGAATAATTAAAATTAAATTATTAAATTAAAATAATTATGGGCATGGACAGACACATGGCACACAAACTTTTTCTATATAATGAGGGAGGAGAAGGAGAGAAAGACATATCTTGCTCCCTAATGTTGGATGGACATCATAATCTCGGATTATGTTATGATTCTTGAGAGTTGGGATTAGCTAGAACGGGGATTAAGAGATCCTTTCGGGAAGCTGCTAGTGTGTTCTTACGATCCCACATGCTCAAGGGTTCGAGGTGAAGGAGAGTAGCCCTGATACGGTAGGGTGGTCCATCGATGGGTTGTCGGTATCTCGTCGAACGTTGGATTGCTCCGGACAGCCAAATCATCTGCTTCTACAACGGTTTCAAACTCGACGACCCAAATCAAGTTCAATGTTTTTTAGATTTTGTTTATCAGTATTTGAGATTTATATTTCAGTTCTTGTTTTATTAATTATATAAATAAAGAATTATGTTTGAATTTAGATGTCGTATCCACCGTTTTCTTTATTTTCTTTGGTGTGTGAAATTGATATTTAAATTTAGTTAAAAAAAAAATGAGTCGATCTGCCAGTTTGAAGATCTAAGGCTTAGTTTCAAATTAATATTTTATTATTATTCATATGCATACATGTGAATCCTTTCCATTGGAAGTCGATCTACCATCGCGATAAAAAAAAAATGGGGTCAAGCGATCTACCCTTCTGAAATTATATACTCTATTTTGCTATGAAATTATAAACCCTTTTGCAGGTCTTGGGGCGTTTCCAGAAATATTTTGAATGAGAATTCTTTTAAACAGTTTGATTCTGCCATTATTCGCTGTGTATCAAATTCTCACTTAGCATTTCCCCAAGTTTGCAATTACGACTTCAAGGTATCTTCTTAATCTTGGTATATCGATTTTACTTATCGTTTTCCTGGATTTGCTAGTACGAATCAAAATTTTCCCTTGCATTTAATTGTGTACCGATTTCTTGATTAGCAATCCCAGAATTCGAGCCATCTGTTTATCAATGGAATTTAATCTTCAGAAACTTTGTGCATCTATATTGATCGGCGTGTGATAGCACGTTGCTCCTTTTAAAAAGAAAATCTGTGTTTTAATTTCAAATTGAAAAAGTGTTTGATGATATGATTGTTATTTAAATCTTTGTGTTTCCTCTTTCGAAATTGAAATGGCGTTTCTCGGATTAGTAATCACCTTAGAAATCTATGTGTATCAACTGGCATTTCCAGAATTCATGCTTCTCACTAAGTTTAAATTTATCTGAGATTGATCCTTTTATGAGTAGCATGACTCATTCTTTTTTTTTTTTAATTCTGTTTGTAGCCATCCATTTCTGAATAATCTGCCTGGATCTTTTTTTAATTTCAGTATTACCCTGAGTTCTTGATCTGAGCCGTAAGAATTTGTCCCAGCTCTATGCTAATTCTTAATTAAAACCTGTGTTCTGAAATCTAATTTATATGGCTGTCTGGGTAGAATTATTCATTACGATCCAGAATCTAAGTCATAGATTAAGTCTAATGAGACTTATGATTTAGACATTTAATTTGAAATGTAGACAATAAATATTTAAGAGCTACTAAAGCCGTATGGCATAAATGTATACATTGAATTTAAATTAGTTATTATCGACAAATCCGAAGTTTGAACTACTCATAGTATTTGATATATAGGAGGTTAAGTTATTAGGGAGTCACTAAAGGGGTATAGATATATATCCAGACTATTGTATCACTTAACTATGATTTTCTAAAGATAATTAGTATGTGAAATTTGAAATATATATGTTTTAAATATTTTATATAAATTAATTAATTAATTAATGTAACATGATTTTCCTTTTGTCCATTGGTTGTAGCCTGGGTGGTTGGGAGGAATGTTTGTTACCCTCCCCACCCAGGTTCAATTCTTGTAAGTGACATATTGCTCTTGTTGAGCCCATATTGTAATGATTGTAATTCGTGCCACCTTGATTCTCTAGAATAGCAAGTGGTGACCATTTCCCCAGGTGGACTAGCCCTCTAACAAACAGCGAACCACCCTTTGAAAGAAAAAAAACATGATTTTCCTTCAAAGATATTTAGTTATGATTAAAGTTGAATTATATATATTTTAATTATTCTATTTCGTAGTAATAGATTATTGGAGTATGAGTTCTTTTAAAAATATTGAGTTATATTTGAAGTTAATTTATACATGTTTTAAGTATTTTAATTTGTAGGGAATAAATTATTTAATGAATTGCTGTAAGATGATTTCTTGGATATATTAAGTTACGTTGAAGTTGAATTATATATGTTTTAAGTAATTTATTTCGTTGGGGAATAAATTAGTAAATGAACTATTGTATTATGACTTCTTTTAAGATATTCAATTATAATTCAAAGTTGAATTATATATGTTTTAAATATTTTATATAAATTAATTAATGAAACATGATTTTCTTTAAATGATAAGTTATAATTAAAGTTAAGTTATATATGTTTCAATTATTTTATTTCATAGTGTATAAATTATTGGAGTATGAGTTCTTTTAAACATATTCAGCTATATTTGAAGTTGAATTATGCATGTTTTAAGTATTTTATTTCGTAAGAAATAAATTATTTAATTAATTATTGGAACATGATTTTTCTTAATATGTTAAGTTATATTTAAAATTGAAGTATATATTTTCAAATGTTTTATTCGTAGTAAATAAATCATTTAAGAATTTATTATAACATGGTTTTTTTTGCTTATACCCAGTTATATTAGAGATGCGAACATGTACATATTCTGACCTTTTATCTATAGTTGGAATTTGATCTAGACAACTTAGTGAATAGGACAAAGAATAACAAAAATTGACGAGATCTCAACGTGGAAATATTATAAGTAATCACTTAGTAAAAAAAAAAAATCACTAATGAGACCAGGCACTACAAAGATACAGGTTGTCTATTGTCCAAACTATATAGATTTTGCATATAAGTTTGTCTGAAATGGTCTGTATTATAGGTAAGACATTATTGGGTCTTAAGTAAACTTGCAGACACCATTCATGTAAAGAAAAGATAGAAAGATACCATTCAATTCTTATAGCTTTCAAGAGGCAGAGGTTTTGAAAATAAGTTTGGGCAGATGGAATGGTAAAGATAGAAAGCTTTATGTAGGAATGTTGCTTGTGCCTTGCACTTGGATTGATTGCACTATGACACCTTGGTCCATTAAATGCCATGGTGGAAGCAACTCCCCGTTATGATAACAATACCCCTATGAATCTATATAAACTTGCTTATCAAACTCAAGGCCTATTAAAACATTTGGAAGCTATCAAAGTTGCTTCATCCAACATTTTCCTTGCATTATCAAGGTTTCTTTATCAAGGTTGTTCAGTAATAAAATTCTTGAACATGGCTTTAGCCTTGGACACTATTTCAGATGACACTATAATGTTTCAACTTTAAATTTTGCAAAGATGAACTTGTAACCATTGGTTATGTTGTGTTGAGTAGCAACAATATTTGTTGAGCTCATCTTGTCATGCTAGGAAGTGATTTTGTTTAAACTTGGACATATAGTGTTTTTCTTATCTACAGTAACTTATGCTTAGAACTTTCTAATTCTAATGTTAAAAATATTTCATTCCATTGGAGTGTGATTTGATTTGTGATCCGGATCTTGGGAGCCGAGAACCGGAATGCTTGAATGCCGAGATAGGAGGAGATTAAGCATGCAAATCTGTCATAAAATTCACATGAAAACCCTAATATTGCATAAGAATAAGCATGAACAAAAACATATGAAGTCAATGAGAGGTGAGGCTCAAAGAGGAGCCCCACCTCTGAAACTAATTACCAATAAGTCACTCAATTCTAATTAATCTCACAATGAACAATAGAAAATAGGAGAGAAACCAAATGAGTAACAATATATTATGAGAAGGCTTGCTAGGCCTTTATATAGCATTATTACAATGTGTCTTGAGACCATACCATGGGCCAAAACTATGTGCTACCAAATACCATGGATGAGAGAGGGTGGCCTCTCAATTTAATACTTTTATGGCTTATACATCCGAATTTAGACCATATGCCTCCTAAAATTCAGATCATTCCTCCCCCCTTAGAAAATGATGGTCCCCATCATTTCATGCTAAAAAGAGACCCATGATTACAATGTGCTAGTTATCAATGAAGAGAAGGGTTTTGTGTGGTTGACCCATAACCATGAGTTTTGTGAGGTTGACCCATAACCGTGGGTTTTGCAAGGGTGACCCATAACCATGATGGCAATGACAAGCTTGATTCCAATGAAGAGAAGAGTTTTGTGTGGTTGACTCAAAACCATGGGTTTTGTGTGGTTGACCCATAACCGTGGGTTTTATGTGGTTGACCCATAACCATGGTGGCAATGACAAGCTTGTTTCCACTGAAGAGAAGGGTTTTGTGTGGTTAACCCATAACCGTGGGTTTTGTGTGGTTGACCCACAACCATGATTACAATACATAACTATGGGTTTTGTGTTGTTAACCCATAACCATGGGTTTTGTGTGGTTGACCCATAACCGTGATTACATTAAGATTTTTTAAAAAATAAAAAATTCATGATCTTTGGTGCAGTTGATGTCTTGCTGCAAATCCATTCATATCTTCTGATGCATGTACTGAAATTGAATTCTATTGAAGACCCATTTGAGATCTCGAAGAGACCTTCCCATCCATATAACATACTTGTTCTGGGGTGGCCCAGAGATTGAGAAAATGTTTGTTGAAGTTTAAAAGATAAGCGCACACTATTTTGCAGACATATGTTGCTTCAGTCGATGATATCTCTCAAACCAGAAAGCCGAATGAAAAACCATGAAATACCCATTTTAGCTGACGGAAAGAGATTTCCAATGCGATATGGTAGAGCCTCTGACACATTATATGGAGTCTGTAGCACTTGTTTAAAGTGTATGTACGTCCGGCCGCATTGTGTACAAACATGTGTTACTTCAAACAAACATATCTCACAAACCAGAAAACGAAATGAAATTTCGTAAAATACCCATTTTAGAAGACGGAAAGAGCTTTCCAATGAGCTATGGTAGAGCCTCTGAGACATTCTATGGAGTTAGTAGAACTTGTTTAAACTTGTTGTATGTCCGGCCGCATTATGCACAAACATATGCTACTTCAAACAAGCATATCTCACAAATAGGGAAACAAAATGAAATTCCGTGAAATACCCATTTGAGCTGACAGAAATACCTTTCTGATAAGCTATGCTAGAGCCTCTGAAACCTCCTGTGCAGTCCATGGAACCTGTTCAAAGTTTGCTGAATGTGAGAGTGTTGAGTATAGAGATGCCAAGGGTTTGTAGAGAAGCATGGGTTGTTGTAGAACCTCCGTTGAACCCGCATAATCCTTCAAAATATTGTACCAATGGAGAGCGTACCCGCTCTGATACCACTGATCCGGATCTTGGGAGCCGAGAACTGGAATGCTTGAATGCCGAGAGAGGAGGAGATTAAGCATGCAAATCTGTCATAAAATTCACATGAAAACCCTAATATTACATAAGAATAAGCATGAACAAAAACATATGAAGTCAATGAGAGGTGAGGCTCAAAGAGGAGCCCCACCTCTGAAACTAATTACCAATAAGTCACTCAATTCTAATTAATGGAGCTTGGTGGTGGCAATGGTGGCACTGGGTTCCGCATCGATGATCCGTCTTCCCTTTTCTGGTTCGGAATCAGAATCAGAACCCGCATCTGATTCAGATGCTTTCACTTCGGCCACCAGCGACTGCTTTGAGCGGCAATCAGCAGTGTTATGCCAGGGGCTCTTATGGAAGTCGCACCACTTCCCAGTATCTTTCTTTGTTTTTTAGGTGTCCTTCTTTGCTTGCGGCTTGGACTGGTTGTCCTGATGCAGTCCATCTTTGCTCTGTCCTTTATTCTATGGGTTGGGGCCGCCCTTTCCTGTCTTTTGCTGTGAAGGGTTCCCAGGCCCAAATTGCCGTGTCTTTTGTTTGAGCTTCTGCTCGATTTTGACGGCATATCGGTAGGCCGCTCCCAAGGAAGAGATGTCCAGAAATTCCATTTCGGTCTGGATGTATCTATGCAAACCACCGCGATACTTGAGCACCAGATGTCGTTCTGAATCTTTGATACCCAGCTTGGTGCGCAAGGTATGGAAGATATTTGTGAACTCTGGCACTGCTTGGTCTCTTTCTTGTCGCAGTGTGGTCCATTTGGTATACAAATCGTCATAACTTCCAACAGGGTAGTATTGTTCCTTAATAGCATCCCTGAAGGATTCCCAGGTGGCCGTGACTGAAAATAATGAGGCTTCTTCTATGTCCTTTTGCTCACAGAATGTTTCCCACCAATCTTTGACATGGGGAACGGCTTTGAGGAGCGCAAAAGTAATCTTTTCTTTATTCGAAAAGTTATGGACAGAAAAATACCCTTCTAGTAGATTCAACCACTTATCTACAGCATCTGCGTCTATCTGTCCTTCAAATATAGGGATATCAAAGTTGATTTGTACCTTGAAGGGGGCGGCGCCTCCGCTCGAGGAAGATGCGTCGCTTGTTGGTAGTCGCCGAAGGATTTGCGCGAAATTATCCATCATCTCGTTCCTCTGCTGCGTGAGGGATTCCTCAAGCAACATTTTGATAGGATCTCCTGTCCCGTCATCTTTATTTTCTCCTGCCATGAGAGGTCGCTTGGGCGTGCGAGAGCTTTTGTCCTCAAGAGAAACAAGCTCGAGACCCAATTCTTTGTACCCTGACCTCGTTGGGGACATGCATTAAGACGACAAGGAGCAGACCGCTCTGATACCACTGATCCGGATCTTGGGAGCCGAGAACCGGAATGCTTGAATGCTGAGAGAGGAGGAGATTAAGCATGCAAATCTGTCATAAAATTCACATGAAAACCCTAATATTGCATAAGAATAAGCATGAACAAAAACATATGAAGTCAATGAGAGGTGAGGCTCAAAGAGGATCCCCACCTCTGAAACTAATTACCAATAAGTCACTCAATTCTAATTAATCTCACAATGAACAATAGAAAATAGGAGAGAAACCAAATGAGTAACTTGATATTATGAGAAGGCTTGCTAGGCCTCTATATAGCATTATTACAATGTGTCTTGAGACCATACCATGGGCCAAAACTATGTGCTACCAAATACCATGGATGAGAGAGGGTGGCCTCTCAATTTAATACTTTTATGGCTTATACATCCGAATTTAGACCATATGCCTCCTAAAATTCAGATCATTCCTCCCCCCTTAGAAAATGATGGTCCCCATCATTTCATGCTAAAAAGAGACCCATGATTACAATGTGCTAGTTATCAATGAAGAGAAGGGTTTTGTGTGGTTGACCCATAACCATGAGTTTTGTGAGGTTGACCCATAACCGTGGGTTTTGCAAGGGTGACCCATAACCATGATGGCAATGACAAGCTTGATTCCAATGAAGAGAAGAGTTTTGTGTGGTTGACTCAAAACCATGGGTTTTGTGTGGTTGACCCATAACCGTGGGTTTTATGTGGTTGACCCATAACCATGGTGGCAATGACAAGCTTGTTTCCACTGAAGAGAAGGGTTTTGTGTGGTTAACCCATAACCGTGGGTTTTGTGTGGTTGACCCACAACCATGATTACAATACATAACTATGGGTTTTGTGTTGTTAACCCATAACCATGGGTTTTGTGTGGTTGACCCATAACCGTGATTACATTAAGATTTTTTAAAAAATAAAAAATTCATGATCTTTGGTGCAGTTGATGTCTTGCTGCAAATCCATTCATATCTTCTGATGCATGTACTGAAATTGAATTCTATTGAAGACCCATTTGAGATCTCGAAGAGACCTTCCCATCCATATAACATACTTGTTCTGGGGTGGCCCAGAGATTGAGAAAATGTTTGTTGAAGTTTAAAAGATAAGCGCAGACTATTTTGCAGACATATGTTGCTTCAGTCGATGATATCTCTCAAACCAGAAAGCCGAATGAAAAACCATGAAATACCCATTTTAGCTGACGGAAAGAGATTTCCAATGAGATATGGTAGAGCCTCTGAAACATTATATGGAGTCTGTAGCACTTGTTTAAAGTGTATGTACGTCCGGCCGCATTGTGTACAAACATGTGTTACTTCAAACAAACATATCTCACAAACCAGGAAACGAAATGAAATTTCGTAAAATACCCATTTTAGAAGACGGAAAGAGCTTTCCAATGAGCTATGGTAGAGCCTCTGAGACATTCTATGGAGTTAGTAGAACTTGTTTAAACTTGTTGTATGTCCGGCCGCATTATGCACAAACATATGCTACTTCAAACAAGCATATCTCACAAATAGGGAAACAAAATGAAATTCCGTGAAATACCCATTTGAGCTGACAGAAATACCTTTCTGATAAGCTATGCTAGAGCCTCTGAAACCTCCTGTGCAGTCCATGGAACCTGTTCAAAGTTTGCTGAATGTGAGAGTGTTGAGTATAGAGATGCCAAGGGTTTGTAGAGAAGCATGGGTTGTTGTAGAACCTCCGTTGAACCCGCATAATCCTTCAAAATATTGTACCAATGGAGAGCGTACCCGCTCTGATACCACTGATCCGGATCTTGGGAGCCGAGAACTGGAATGCTTGAATGCCGAGAGAGGAGGAGATTAAGCATGCAAATCTGTCATAAAATTCACATGAAAACCCTAATATTACATAAGAATAAGCATGAACAAAAACATATGAAGTCAATGAGAGGTGAGGCTCAAAGAGGAGCCCCACCTCTGAAACTAATTACCAATAAGTCACTCAATTCTAATTAATGGAGCTTGGTGGTGGCAATGGTGGCACTGGGTTCCGCATCGATGATCCGTCTTCCCCTTTCTGGTTCGGAATCAGAGTCAGAACCCGCATCTGATTCAGATGCTTTCACTTCGGCCACCAGCGACTGCTTTGAGCGGCAATCAGCAGTGTTATGCCAGGGGCTCTTATGGAAGTCGCACCACTTCCCGGTATCTTTCTTTGTTTTTTAGGTGTCCTTCTTTGCTTGCGGCTTGGACTGGTTGTCCTGATGCAGTCCATCTTTGCTCTGTCCTTTATTCTATGGGTTGGGGCCGCCCTTTCCTGTCTTTTGCTGTGAAGGGTTCCCAGGCCCAAATTGCCGTGTCTTTTGTTTGAGCTTCTGCTCGATTTTGACGGCATATCGGTAGGCCGCTCCCAAGGAAGAGATGTCCAGAAATTCCATTTCGGTCTGGATGTATCTATGCAAACCACCGCGATACTTGAGCACCAGATGTCGCTCTGAATCTTTGATACCCAGCTTGGTGCGCAAGGTATGGAAGATATTTGTGAACTCTGGCACTGCTTGGTCTCTTTCTTGTCGCAGTGTGGTCCATTTGGTATACAAATCGTCATAACTTCCAACAGGGTAGTATTGTTCCTTAATAGCATCCCTGAAGGATTCCCAGGTGGCCGTGACTGAAAATAATGAGGCTTCTTCTATGTCCTTTTGCTCGCAGAATGTTTCCCACCAATCTTTGACATGGGGAACGGCTTTGAGGAGCGCAAAAGTAATCTTTTCTTTATTCGAAAAGTTATGGACAGAAAAATACCCTTCTAGTAGATTCAACCACTTATCTACAGCATCTGCGTCTATCTGTCCTTCAAATATAGGGATATCAAAGTTGATTTGTACCTTGAAGGGGGCGGCGCCTCCGCTCGAGGAAGATGCGTCGCTTGTTGGTAGTCGCCGAAGGATTTGCGCGAAATTATCCATCATCTCGTTCCTCTGCTGCGTGAGGGCTTCCTCAAGCAACATTTTGATAGGATCTCCTGTCCCGTCATCTTTATTTTCTCCTGCCATGAGAGGTCGCTTGGGCGTGCGAGAGCTTTTGTCCTCAAGAGAAACAAGTTCGAGACCCAATTCTTTGTACCCTGACCTCGTTGGGGACATGCATTAAGACGACAAGGAGCAGACCGCTCTGATACCACTGATCCGGATCTTGGGAGCCGAGAACCGGAATGCTTGAATGCTGAGAGAGGAGGAGATTAAGCATGCAAATCTGTCATAAAATTCACATGAAAACCCTAATATTGCATAAGAATAAGCATGAACAAAAACATATGAAGTCAATGAGAGGTGAGGCTCAAAGAGGATCCCCACCTCTGAAACTAATTACCAATAAGTCACTCAATTCTAATTAATCTCACAATGAACAATAGAAAATAGGAGAGAAACCAAATGAGTAACTTGATATTATGAGAAGGCTTGCTAGGCCTTTATATAGCATTATTACAATGTGTCTTGAGACCATACCATGGGCCAAAACTATGTGCTACCAAATACCATGGATGAGAGAGGGTGGCCTCTCAATTTAATACTTTTATGGCTTATACATCCGAATTTAGACCATATGCCTCCTAAAATTCAGATCAATTTGAAATTTGATATTTTATTATCAATGACTTTTGAATAATTTTGATGCTTTCTTGCATTTCGTTTACCCATGTTGCTGGCGATTTATTAAAGACCTTATTTTTCTTGCTTGCTAATTATAGTTTACAACATGATTGAACATTTAAATTGTCAATGGAAAATGCTGGTCCAAATACAAATGGTTCTCAATTTTTTATCATGACTGTAGCTACTCCATGGCTAGACAATAAGCATACAGTGTTTGGATGAGTTGTGAAGGGGATGGATGTTGTACAGGTGAGGCTTGTTGATTTGAGAGTCTCCTTTGGTCTGTTAATGTGGATGAATTTGATCTTTAATAGCAAGCACTTTCATGCTACTTTGGGTTTTCATCCCTTTCTATAGTTAAACTTATTTTCCTTTTGCAGGGAATAGAGAAAGTAAAGACTAATAAGAATGATATGCCATATCAAGATATCAAGATATTGAATGTGACTGCTCCCAAGTCCTAGCTAATGCAATGCAGGTGCAATCTGTAATCATTCTTGTTTGGACCTCCAACAATTGTGCTCATATATTTGGAGGAATTAGCAAGATGCTTCTTCTCAAGTGCCAAGCATCCACCACCTATCAAGATGTGGGATATTGTTTTGCATTGTATGGAAAATGCCACACCCAACCCAACTAATGGCCATAACGGCCCTACTATTGCAAATGAAAAAAGGTACCACATTCTTGGGGAGAATATCACTAGTCCCTCTTGAAAAACCATTCAAGACCCTAGTGGTGTGCTCAATATATTTGTAGTAAATCTAGTTTACCTTTTGGTATCTATGTTCCCATCATTACTTTTGTTTAGTGATTGTTTATCTTTCCACGTGTCATACAGAAATGTAACAGAATATAAGTTTGTTTTATTTTGATATGTATTACAGGAAGGACATAATTGAGTCTCAAGTAAAACAAACTAATTTATTATTATAAACTTGCAGATACCATTCATAAAAATCCTGCATTGGATTGGGCTACAAGGAAATTTATATCCCTGGGAGGTTCTAGGGGACTTTTGTACCTACATGAGTAGTGTGATACCAAGATAATTCAACGTGATGTAAAAGAAGCCAACATCTTACTGGATGAATATTTTGAAGTTGTTGTTGGTGACTTTGGATTAGCGAAACTACTGGATCACAGGGATTCACATGTGACTACAGCTGTTAGGGGTATTATTGGGCACATTGCCCCTGAGTGCCTCTCAACGGGCCAATCCTTTGAGAAGACTGATGTATTTGATTTTGGCATATTATTGCTGGAACTCATAACTGGAGAAAAGTATTTGGATTTTGGTCGTTTAGCAAACCAAAAAGGAGTGATGGTTGATTGGGTAAGTACAACTGAGTTCTGAATGCTATGATGAATACCAATTAAAACTGATAATAATGAAGAATAAACTCTTGAATTGTGTGGTTTTATTGTGTTAATTGTGTGCCAGGTTAAAAAATTACATCAAGAGAATCGACTTGACATCATGATAGACACGGATATTAAACCCAATTATGACAAATTTGAACTTGAGGAGATGGTGAAGGTAGCGTTGTTATGCACTCAATTTAACCCTAGTCACCGTCCAAAGATGTCTGAAGTGGTTAGGATGTTGGAAGGTGATGGATTGGCAGAAAGGTGGGAATCTTCATAGAAGGTTGAAACTCCTAAATACAAGGTCCTGGAAATTATATCCAAGAGGTATTCCTACTTTTTCGATGAAGATTCATCATTGGTTTTGAAACAAATGCAACTTTCAGGTCCGAGGTGACTTGTGTGAAAATTTGATATATTGTGTTTGGAATTGTGCTCCTATGGCATGCTAGAGACTTGTCTATCATGGATCATCTTGAATTAACCCCCAGGCAGGGTTAGTTATTGTAGCTTTCCTGCAGTTTCACTCTAAGGCACATTATGATGGCATTACTATTTTGAGTGTTTTCTTGTAAAATTATTGTATTATACACTCTGATCTCATCTCCAAGTTACATTTCCAACACGGTTTTTCTATACAACAATGAGGAATATAATCCCAACTTGTATGTAACTTGTCAGACTTTGAATCGATAGATTTTTGCTGAGATTGCCTGCAACTTCTAGAAATTTTACCACGGTTGGGGCTGGATTTTGGTTTTTTGAGTTGGAAAATCTCTGGGATCAGAGGTTACTCCATGCTTATTAGGATTCCACATGCTCACTGTGGTTGGCCTTTCTCAAAAGGAGGCCTAATAAAATCATAAATCCATGGAGGACAGCTTTGAATGAGACTTTTTTTTATCCAGAACAGCTTCCCCAACATAATTTATATCAAGTAATTAAGATTTTTTCAACCACTGAAGATGATATAATGACTAAACATTGAACTGTAGTATTTAGAATTTATTTATGCAAATATTTTTAAGTTTCTCCAATGTAGCATGGAGGAAAAAATGTGATTCTCAAAACTGGTTTGTTTAAAATCAAAATAAGGGCATGTTCCTATACACAATTGCGGTAAATTAAAGTGTAGTAGTTGCAAATTTGGACCATCACAAACCTAACAAATATTCCTGACTGGTGGTTTTCAGCACTATTTCAGGGAATTACACATGGGGAAGATATTCAAAATATATGAGAATGCCACCAAGAAACAGAAAACTCTGAGGCTGCTCCATGAATTTTTGGAGGAACAACAGGAGCCCTTTTTGTTAGAGGATCATCTTTTGGATAGGAAGTACTCTACCAAGAGATATTCAAATGACAATGTTTCCAAGGAGATCTGCAAATGTCTCACAAAATTGAAAACAAAATTGCTCAATCTTGGGGGTTTGCTATATAATCAAACAGATCCTAATCCATGGGTTTCTTCTTGTTTCTTTCTAAAGATGAATCATAAGAGAAACAAGAAGAGGAGAGGAAGTTGTGGAGAAAAGGATAGAAATGCTCATCTTGATATCTTCTGGAATTCAAAAGAGTGTCATATAGAGGATCCCAATATGAATGTGAAACACCTCAATTTCACAGTTCAGAAAAGGAAAACAACTAACACAATGCAGATGGAATCAACTGAAGGCATTAACACAGAACATGGGCTTACTTCAATACAGAAATATGAGGGTATCCTTAGCCACTATACAAGGATTTTGGGCTTCAAGAAAGGGAATAAAGTGGATAAAGATAAGAGAAACAAGAAGAAACATGAAGAAGGGAATATTGTCAAGTGTTCTTTATTTAATTCAATTATGAGAAAATTAACACCCACAAAGAATCTATGCCAAACATCCACATTGATGTTCAGAGTGTTTCAAATTTGTCCAAGTCAACGAGGAGACTCAGTCATCAGATAAATAAGGTTGATCACTACAATGATGATCAAAATTGACTTCATGTAAGTGACATTGTCAGTTTGGATTCATTTGGAGAAGTGGCACCTGGTCAAGGTGACTATAGTAGAGCAGGGGATAAAGGATGTGTCTCATTCAAACCCCAAATATTGGATAACTACTGTATTTCTGCAATGGATCTGGACAAATCCATGAAATTGAATGAGGGATTTTTTCAAGAAGTGAAGTTGGGAATTGAATACAATGATAAATTGAAATCCAATCTCAAGAGAAGCAGTCCAGAAAGATTAGACTTGTCTTCTCTGAGCAACAGTACCATTTTCTATTCCTGCTTGGATAGTGATATTGGATTAACTTCAATTGACAAGTTGTCCTCTGATGCTAGCTTAGAAGAATCAATGACAGTATATTTCCATGATCCAAAAGGGATTGACTGTCGTGTCTTAGAAGCATCATGCTCCTCTATCTATATTTCCTTGGATAATAACGAATTGGGAGAGAAAGATCAGGGACATGGACCAAGATATGTATTCAATAAGTCATCTGGAATTACCATATTGTATGACAGTGTGATTAATTTCCATAAGCACTTTGGTTCCTCAAATGACAACCTTCAGCAATATTACATCCATACATCCTCGCCTCTTGTTAAGAATTTTGGTTTTCTTGAGGTATCAGGGGACAAGAAAATTCCTGTGAATTCTCCCATCGGCAAGAGGGATGATAACTTGAAATCTAGGCAAACGAGTTGCATTTATCAAGAAGATAAGGTTAGAGATCTGAAATTCATATGTAGATATGTTTTTTAGAAGACATGAGGCGTTTTGGTCATTACATATTCTGTTTCATGTTACACTACTAAGAAGATACTATATTGAAAGATAATTGCCATGTATATGTGAAGTCTCTGTATCTACAATTTTTTGCATTGTCTAGGAAATACGAAAATAAATATAAAACTGACTGGTTTTTGTTTTGGTGAAATGAACAGGATGACAAATATGATTTCTTTTTAGATGGCCATCAGGGAGAAAATAATGATGTCCATATTCGAAGTGAAATATGGAATATAAATCAGTTGATTTGTGCTGTGGAAAGAATAAAATACTAAGCCGAGTCTCTGTTCGAGAAACACCCTTTGTAGAAGGAACTCCAGTATATGGTCAACATATTACCAATATACATAGTTAGTTCTTATTTCTATCTGCATTTGATATTAAATTTTGAGTTTTAACAGTGCAGATTCTGTAGAATTAGTTATTTTCCTTACACTTTAAGCCAATTTAGATCATTCTTGAGTACTTGCAAGTCTGAATGTGAGTCTGTGTTTGGTAATATACTTTTTGAAACTTTCCATTCATTTATATAGTGATAGTAGCTAACCACAAGCTGATTCAAAGAATGAGAAATTATAGCCATTATTCTTGTACAGATCCATTGACCTTAGAAAAGAAAGCTTCATGGAAGACAACCCCTTCTGAGAGTGAAAGTAGGAATTATATTCTTTAGGATCAGGGAAATATTAATGACATTCAATTTCCTGACTGTAATAAAATATCATCTCACCCTTATTTTAAATACCAAGAAGGAATGGATTGGGATGAATGTAGAATAGAGGAATGCATCATAAAAATGCTTAACCCATCTGAGAAAATTTAATGTCTAATTGAAGATTTAAATGATAGGGAACTCCAAGGTTTTGCAGGATCCCAGTCTATAGCCCATGCAAAAAAACCTTTCCCGTCACAATACTTGAGGAGGAAACAAGTACCAAGGAAATCTAGGATGTTCCTTTTGGAATCTGTGAAAGAGATGTTGGAATCACCAAGAAAACAACATGTCATTGAATTTTTAACAAAATCCTTTACCAAAGAAGGTTTTGGTCTTGAGCAGTTAGCAAACGCAATACGTAATTAGATCTGTACACGGAAGAAGGATGACAAATATTTCATAAAGGATGGTACGGATAGCATGGAAGAAAGAAGAAGAAGAGTGGACAAAGTTTCAGAAGGAAACAAAGGAGATAGGAACTACGTTAGAAGTACTGATTTTCAAAATCCTGATTAAAGAACTTGTGGAAGATCTTGCTCATCTTCAACTATGATTATATTTCATCTCTATTTAAGGGAATCCCACTTCATAATTTATGGGACACCATTATCTACATAGTGTTTTGGTCCATCATATGTATACCCATACGACAATGCATAAGTGAATCTGTGGATATCTACAACTTTTGTTCTTCACAATTTATGAGAAATAATGCTCTCTTTTCCTCTGGTCTTTGAGAGGCTTGGAAGAGATTCCTTTATGCCTTTTTCACCTCTGATGAAGATTATATAATTTATTTGTATGATTCTCATTAACACTGTTGTTTTGATGGTGCATTTAATAAGTGCCATATGAATTGATCAAGAGATAGGAGAAGCAATCTTTATTATATGAATTTAAACTAAAGTAATAGTGGGGATCTTCCATGGTAATTAGATTTGCAATGTTTGACGTTGGGTTAGTGACTGATATTTTAAGTTTATTATATGAGAATTTTACCTGAATGCAGAATATATTATGTTTGTGGAGTATTCCATATAGGAGACTTTCATTTATTTGAGTGAATAATTTTTATTTTTTTAAATTACTGATTTTTTTTATTTATTTTTAAAGATTTCTCTTTTCTATTCTCTCATGATCTTATTTATGTGCCCTGTTCTCCTTCCCTTTGCAACATTTGCACTCTATCTTTTTTTTTTGCTTCTATGATGGGTGAACTGTTCACCCAAAACATTAGGAATAAAAATACATCATGTGGTAAACAATATTGTTCCAATTTTGTACCTTTTTTACCATGGTTTCAATTGGAAACATGCCACGATCTTGCACGTTGAAGGAACAATAATTTATCATTGTCATTTATGCGGTCTTTATTTTCAAAACCTATACTCTATTTTCCTACATATTGGAAATGCAGGTGTTAGGGTTTTAGACTGAAAGCAATACCAAGGTATCCATTATATTCAATTATGCTAGACTGAGAATAATATTAAGTTCATAGGTGTTTTGTAGCATTCTTTAATTCAATATTGAGTGATACCTTGTCTCTTCAACTTTGCAGTGTCGAATTTTCAGAGGATGGAAAATCTCAAGTCTCAAATCATGGATTTAGAAGATGGATTCTACATAGGAATATGCAAGGACTTCATAAAGGAAAAACATAGGACACATGTTGGGTAGCAATATGTGCGAGAGCATTGTGGGTGTTGGTTAAATGACAATAAGAGAATTATTGGATTTCTATGGGCATTGCCAAGGTTTCAATTAGTGGCCATTGTAATATTTTGAAAAGTCATTGATGTAGATGATTTTCATGTAAAATATGGAGACTGTTTTTTTCATGGACAGGTATTTGAAAATTAACAGATATTTGGTTGGAAATTCCATATATTGTAATAATTGACATTTTTCACAAAATAAAATTTACATGGTTGAAATTATATGTGTGTACTTGATATTATTTAGTGTTGTAATTAATTAATGCGATTTTGTATGATTCACATGTGTATTTAGATTTGATTATCATGGATATTATAATGAACACAAATAAAAAGAATAAAAGACTAAATTAGTCATTTATATTGATTAATAATGAAAGAAAATAAAATAATATAAAACTACTAAATTAGTCATTTATACAATGAATATGAAACTACTAAATAGAGATAAATGACTACTACAAATAATAAATTTGTGACTAAAAAATTACTAAAATTCGCATATACACGACTATTAGTAGATAATTTCCACTATCTTATAGCTCTACTAACTTAGTCGTATTTATTTTAGTCATTAATAGTTTCCTTAGTTAGTAGTATATTTGGTCATTGATTTAGTCATTAATTGTGGCAAATAATGACTAAATCAATGTCTAAATCAATGACCAAATATACGACTAAATAAGGAAACTATTAATGACTAAAATAAATATGACTAAGTTAGTCGAGCTATAAGATAGTGGAAATTAGCTACTATTAGTCGCCGACTAAAAAATAGTCGTTTATATGTGAATTTTAGTCATGTTTTTAGTCACTAATTTCTCATTTTGTGCTAGTGTACTTTGAATTAAATCATAATCCTATTCCTTCCAATCATACAACAATACTACTATGACATAACGTATACAAAATAGAATCAATAGATCACACTTGAACATCAATGGAAATCAAACTCATGAGTACTTGAAATAAATCATAATCCTATTTCTTCTAATCATCCTATTGTACTGCTATAACACACGACATATAGACTAAAATTAACAAGTCTCACATTAACATCAATGAAAATCATGCCCTGTAACATAATCAACTTATCAATGGTGAAAATTGCAAAATGATATAACATCTAAGCTAATGCATGCATGCGAGCTACATGAAATACATAGTACCATAAACATGATAAATGAAGCTCCAGGAAATATGAACAATGCTAATAAATGGGCTACAAAAAATATGAATATCAATGTTAATAAATGGAACTACAAGAAATATAAACAACACGATAACAAATAGAATGATGCACTCACAACAAAATTAGATAACTATGAAGCAAATAACAAATATGTGAGATCATCCTCTGCTGGAGAGTGCGCTCTTACTCTGCAACACCAGTGACTTCTAATCAACACACAACTTCATAACTCAGCTGTGAAACTAAAATGGATTTGATTCTTTCCAAAAATTAATAATCAAATTCGGCACTAGAGGGTGTCAGTGTTCATCCCTCTTTTATACAAAAATTCCCAAATTAGGGTGATTGCCTCCTTTCATGGAAACCCAAAAATAAGAGTATCAATCAGTTGCTTTAATGCTAGGAGTTGATCTCCTTAAAATGAGGTGTGTAAATACCGCATGATAAAAAATAGAATGGACATGATCCAACATCATAAATGATCATGTTGGAGTTGATTGAGTGTCATGACCGCGTGTTGTTGGTAGCGTGTCATTGGTCTTCGATCGTTGGAACTAGAAAAATAGTGTGCGGTCTCCTACTACCGCCGACAAATTTGTAAGCAAGTGTTCTATAAAATTCCGTCCTCATAGACTCAATTTTGTTAGCAATTGTGCTATAAGGAGCTTTAGCAACAAGATTTCATCCTAACTATCACATGCAAACAAACTATTCCATCTAGTTGGATAGAATCTCAGTTGTTAGCTTGGTTTTGGAGTATAACCAATTTATTTCAACATAAAATAAGAATGCATTTATAACATCTCCATAAGGAAGGGATATGAAAGGATTTCCTAGAAATGGTGGGAGAGGATAAGGAATGCAACTGATTAGAAATCTAGGATAGTGCAAGGAATCAATTATTTACCACACTCATCACACCCCCCAACTCAATTTTTTGCTCCTTACTATGCAACAGAATTATATGGCTTGGAATCATGCTTGGATTCAAAATCTAGGGCATATCTACAAATGGATTGGAGGTTGACTACATATTGATGTGCTACGTTTGTTTCTCTATGAAATCCTCTTACTTTCATGATGTTGTCCAATGCTGAAATTTTTGTTTTTTCTCCACTGTTATTAGGAGGAATAGGATATAATAGGAGGGGATAGAAAAACCTTAGACCAATCTAGTGTTGCGGAATATCCTCTAGAGTAGTGATGTAAATATATCTTTGATAAGGTACTGCATGAATATTCGGCAGTGAATGTGGTTCTTTTCATCTCAGGTCTTTCATCAGCAAAATCCAGTGCAACTCACATGCCTCGACTACTGCACTTGTAGAGCTATTGTAAAATTCCGTAAAGTTGTTGATCACTTCCTATTAGTGATTCTAGACTACTAGAAGTTGTTGTTGTTTCGTGCTTCTATTTTAGTCGACTGCTTTGACACTTTGGAAAATTTTCCATGGGTTTGGTGAGATAGAGGAGTGCTTATGATCCTTCTCCATCCACTCGAGTAATGAATGCATGGGAGGTGGTTTCCTTTTCTTTCTTCTCCCTTATCTTTTTTCTTTAGCTCTACTCTACTAATCCTTTTTGTTGGGGATTTATTTCGAATCTAGAGGCTTGTTTCTCAATAAAATCCACCCAATTTCCTTGCAATTCTGATTGTTAGAATGCGTTTTTAACTAACAAGACATTTAAACCATGGTGGGATACCTGATTCTTCTTACCAACCTAGTTATGATCTTCCATGGTCGCCAATGACCATAGGAGAAAAATGACACATTGATACAGCAGCCTTGATGAAGGTGTGCCAAAAATAAAAAGAGATAGTTCGTGCATAAAGACACTTGACCTTCTCAAAAAATGTAACTGATAATGTGCTATAGGATGTGATATAGGATAATGTGTGAATGTTATGTTTTATTGATTCCTTATCTGGTTTCTTCCATCTCCTCATTGGGTGCAATAAAATTTCATTTCACTATGGTATATTATGTTCTTTCCTTAAACAAACATTTCCCCTCACAAGCGAGCCCTATGACCTATGAAATGGTCTTCTCTATAATAGGGACTACTAGACCCTATATGCTTTTTTTTCCATCACTCAGATTCTGTGCAAATTCATCTATGAGGGAAAGGGTATGATTTTGAATTTTCTGGAAGAATTGCAGCCACCTTGCCTGCCAAAATATTTCTGCCAGCTATAAATTTTCCAATGTCAGTTTGCTGATAGCAGCTCCTGCCTATTTAAATCACCCCCCATGGTTGCTTCCTGAGGAACTTAGTTCGCTACAAAAACTTTCAATATAGACTGGGATTATGGCTTAGGATTTTTGAATGATGGAATTCATGACTAGACATAGGAATAATGGAGTGGAGTGCATGCACTTATGATCTTGAGGTGGAAGTCATGTAAGACGGTTAGATACAACGATTTATGGCATTAATGGAGTAATATATGGTGGGTATGGAAACTATGATCATAATGATGACTTGGATGGGTAATGATTGGTGTCAATTTGACATCGAGATATAATAATTAATGCAACCTTAATTAAATGTAAAAATAAATACGTTACATCGTAACTTGAGCACGTATCGTTCCTCTGTGAGTTGTCATGGGATACTCTAAATTTGGCTCACTTTTGCATGCTTGTTGTCCTGATGTAGGTTGTTTTTGAATAGCTTAGTGGTGACATAATTGTTGCGGGTGTAGTCTATAGCATTTAGCACGCTTCATAAATGGAAAAATGGATGCATGAGAAATCTGCAACATATCGATCCCTTGGTGTAATGCAGAATAGTTGCAGGAGAAATCTGCATCAACTGGCTTGCTTTCTATGATGAAGAATATATGTAAGGTAAATATGCAACAAATTTGTCGCTTGATGTAATGAAGAATAGATGCATGAGAAATCTGCCGCAATTGGATCACTTAATGGAATGAAGGATATCTACAGGAGAAATCTGCAGCAACTAGCTCGCTTGATGGAATGAAGGCTAGTTGTAGGAGAGATCTGTAGCAACTGGCTCACTTGATGGAATGAAGGATAGTTCTAGGAGAAATCTGCAAAATCTGCAACATCCGAGTCACACTTTTTTTTTTTTTTTTCAAACTAAATTATGTCTAGGCTGGGATCGAGCCCTCAATGCCGTTTACTAGATTTAATGATTTCTAGTGTTGATTTTAATCACAAATCATGTCTATGAGAGAGGTTTCTTGTTTAACTTAACATGGTGTCCATTTTCCAAGAGTGGTAAAATTTCATCATCGATAGTAATATGTCTTATTGCTCCATTGTTGAACATTTTTCCCACCTCATATGGTCCTAGCCATCTGATATAGAGCTTTCCTTCAAATTGTGAAATCTATAATTATATAGTAGTGCCCAATCGCTAGGTTGAAATGATTTGTACTTTATAAGGCGATCTTACCAATGAGTGTGCTACATCTACAGAGTTTATGTGTGCTACAAGGCTTACTGATGAAACTCGTCCAAAAGGTTTAATTGAGGTTTAATTGAGCTTGACGATCTTGCTATGTGGAAGAAATGTCTATCCCAATTCAACCACCGTTCTCAAATATGTTATCTCAAATTCGATGGATAAGAGCACATTTTTCCATATGCAAGTTCATAGGGTGTAAACATAGTGGTGGTTTTCCATGTGGTTTGATAGGCCCATATGGATTCTGTGAGTCTATTTGGCCAGTCTTTGCAGTGGTACTGAACAATTTTTGTTAGAATTCTCTCAATTTCTCTGATAGTGACTTATACTTTCCCGTTGTCCTGGGGTTGGTATGGAATAGTATTGTTATGCTTGATTCTATAGATATTCATTAGATCCATGACTAACTTGTATAGATATTCATTAGATCCATGACTAACTTGTAGGTGAATTGGGCCCCTTGGTCTGAGAAAATTTCTCTTACCGCTCCATACCTGGTGAGAATATTGTCATAGAGAAATTTTTCTACCCTCTTTTTCCTAGATATTTTCAAAGGTTGGACTACAACCCACTAAGTAAGGTATTTCATGCATAAAGTAGGCATTTGAAATGGTTGGAAGGTGTATGATTGGATCAACAAGGTTGATCCCTTAGTTTTCGAAAGGTTCCATAGATATTTACAGTTGTAGTGGCACTTCCTCTGATCTAGTGGGTCTACCCATATGCTGGCATTTATCACAGCAGCGAACAAATTCCTTGGTGTCCTTATGGAGAGTAGGCCAATAATATCCAATCGATAACACTTTATCGGCCATTATTTATGTAGAAAAAATTCGCCCACAAGGTTTATTATGGAAGGACTTCAATATTTTGTATGCTTCGTCTTCATGAACACAACATCGAAGAATTTGGTTGGGTCCTTTCTTGAATACGTATCTATCTATCTAGGAGAAAGGTACACTCATTCTTAAGAGCACACACGTGTCCTTATGTGTAAATTGTTGTGGTAACTCCTCTATTGCTAGATAGTTGGAAATGTTTGAATACCATGGGGTGGCTACAAATACTGCGGAAAGGTTTTCATTTGGAAAATATTCATCCACAGTTTCATCCTTACATTCTCATGTCAATGTGGATAATAAATATGCAACCACATGCTCTTGACCAGGATGACCAAGTATAGTCACATTAATTCATGAAGCAATAATAACCATCTAGTGATCTTACCATTTATAGTTGGCTTGTTCATGATATATTTAATAGAAAAGTGTTGTGTGTGAAAAAACAATTCATAGTTGATTACATAATGGTGAATCTTATTTAGAGAATATACTACAACTAAGAATTCATTTTTTTGTGACAGTGTAATTTAACTTTGCATTTGCAATATTTTTACTGATGTAGCATATTGCATACATGAGCTCATTTTCCTTTTTCCTTAATACTTCCCCAATGCATCCGTATGTATGCGAAATGGAAATTCCCAATTGGGTCCACATAGGATAGGAGCAATGGTAATCTTATCCTTGAGTTGTTCAAAAGCATGTCAGCATGGTGGGGTCCACAGGAATTCTGTGTCTTTAGAGAGTAGGGTAAATAAAGGGGAAACAATCTTGTTGAATTATTTGATAAACCTTTGATAGTAATTGGTATGTCCCAAGAAAATTATAACATATCTTGGTTTCTTGAGTGTACTGAGATGACCGAGGATGATGATTTTTGCAAGGTCTACTTGAATTCCACTTGATGAAATCAGAGGCCCTAAAAAAATTCCTTGGTTTATCATCGTAAAATTACATCTTTTGATGCTTAAGGAAATTCGGGATTCTATGCATTGCTTAAGGAATTTTTCTAAATTCGATAAGGATTCCTCAAAGTTGTTACCATAGGTTGTGAAATTGTCTATAAAAATTTAAATGTTGTCTAGAATTAAGTCTACAAAAATACTGAGTACAACTCATTGGAAGGTTCTAAGTGTATTACATAACCCAAAGGGGAGTAATCTATAGGAAAAGGTCCCCCAAGGGAAAGTGAACATTGTCTTATCCTAATCTTTGGGGGCTATCTGTATCTGGTTGTACCCATTGAACCAATCAAGGAAAGAAAAATACCACTTCCCAACTAGGGAGTCTAGGACTTGGTCTATGAAAGGTAGTGGAAAGTGATCCTTCTTTGTAGCCTTGTTTAACTCTCGGTAATCTACATAGATATTCCATTTACTCCAATTTTAGGTATGATTACTAATGGTGAGACCCATTCACTATCATAGATAGGGTAAATGAACCTTGCTGTCAAAAATTTATGCAACTCAACATTGATAATGTCCCAGAGCATAGGCCTCATGATTCTTTGTGGTTGACGTAGTGGGTGGAATCCATCCACGATGTAAATGCAATCTACATAGGTCATTGGATTAATATTAACCATATCCCTAAAATCCATGCAATGGATGCAACATTCTTTGTCAGTAGTTTTATCAATTTTGATTGTTTGTCTGGCTACAACTGCATACAAATATTAAGGAATATTCAAGGTAGGGATACGATTGCTATGGCTTTGGGTTCATATGTTTCAGCCACATAGAAATTGTCTAGGTATCTGATAGGGGCCTAGTTGATTATACTTGAATAGGACTCGATGGATGTCTCTTTCTCCCTCGTAGGACTATCCTCCTCTATGAGAGAGTCATTAAGCTCAGTAATTTCGACATATGAAGTGTGATTGCTCTATATACAATCCTCCTCCATCAAAGAGTTATCAAATTCTCTAATTTGGACATTATAGGGGTACATGTTCTGCATAAATTTTAGGATTAGTATGTCCTTCGATGGTTCCTTCAAAGTAAGCGATTGTTCAATAGTGAGAACTATTTTAATCAAATAATCATAATAATCGCTACCCTCCTCCTGGGAAATCCATAAGAGATTATCTAATTCCATCACATATTTTTCTAGTGGATAAAGCATTAGCTTCTTAACGAATCTATCTTGGTTGATTGACATATTCCCTGAATGAAATCCAATGTAAGCATTAGTTGTTTCCAGCCAAGGTCTTCCTAGGATGAGGGGAGAGGGGGTAACCTTCGATATTGGATTTGTTTTTTTTGATGATAAAATAAACAAGGTATTCCTAGGAATCAACTATGACTCTAATGTTTTCCAGTATCCCCTCTCACTTGACAATTGATATGTCATCCCTTTGAAGCACTGTGGGAGTTTTTCGTTGCATACTTGTTGGCAAGTGGTTTGGATGAGTCAGCTGCACAGCATCATGGATGTTGTGAAGGGTCAAAGATGCCGTGCAAGAAGGAAAACAGTGCGCAAGTCGATAAGTTTATGTAGTTTTGGGTCATTTGGACCGCATTATGTGGGTTTTTGGGTTATCCTTTTCGTAAATTTTTTTAAGAAGTAGTTAGATGGTTGCCTAAGTGGACCACAAATGTAAAGGCGCAAGCCTATAAATAGACATAGCATTGTAAGTGTTGATATACCAATTGGAGATCCATGAATTGATCAATCGAAGAGACAGTTGAGCACCGATGATTTTGCTTGTCGGTTAATCTGGGTATGCGACAGGAGAACTATATTGTAGTATCCATGGGTTGTTGCGAAGGTTAATATGATATGTTGTTGAGCATAATTACTATGTCTCTTTCTATTTCCCTGCTATGAATGTGATGTGCAACTTGAATACATGAATGATGCAATGCTTTCTTGTTCCAAATGATGTTTTACTGCTAGATATGTTGCACATTAATGGTTTATTTCACACTAAGATCTGTTGAATAATGATGTGATTCTTTCTAAATGCATAAGTCAAAATTTTAGATCTATTTCTGAATGTTGCGATAAGTTGAATAAGCGGATGCACAAAGGTCCTTCCTCATTCGGCGGAAACATGGTTCCATCAGCTCTCCCTTGAACATCTCGGGTGAGACTTCATTTGCTCCATGGGTGTTGTTGGACAGGGTAAAACCTTTCCGGGCCAGTGCTCAGGGAGATCACGGTGGGTTGGATGTCGACATAGTGAGGAACCCCTGTCGACTAGGTTTGTTTCAACAAATGGTTTAGTTGCCGGGACCATAGCGCGAACACGGGGGCTTCACTGGGGGCCAATACCATACCACGTTCGTTCATATTGGGGTAATTAAATATTAGGGTTTTCCCAAATATTATATTGCTTATATATTAAGGGGCATTAGGTTTATTTTATTTAATAAACCAATAGACCAAAACATTGAGGTATATTTTAAATGGGCGGGCTGCCAAATACCCCAAATGTGAATGAGGCCCAAGTACTAGAGTTGCAGCAGGAAATCATGTGGAGGCCAAGGCAAGGAATTTTCCTCTTGCTTGATCACTTTGCTTCACATCTTTGTGTAGTGGGTTGGCCATCTGACTATGAGTCGTCAATTTGGTTTAATTTCTTTAGTCTATATGTGACAGAGGAAGAAATTGGAACTTGCTATGCTCTTCTCGGCACTGGAACTTGTTGTGCTGCTCAGCGCTAGAACTTGCTGTGCTCTACTCGGCGCTCGAATGATGTGGGGTTTAATGTCCTGAATCCAAGTGTGATAGAGGAATGACCTCTACTATTTACTACTCTTACTTGATGTGCCTATGCTCTGCTATGTTGTGGGACTTTCCATGCTCTGCTCTGGAATGACCTCTGCACTTGAGCAACTCAAACAGCCTTTTCCTCGATGGAGATCAATGTTCTTATTAATAATGGTAAGTATTTCTCTAATTGACTTCTCTATATTCATTTAATTATCTCCACCATTTTGAATGTAAGTGGAAAATACTCTCAACTCATCCATTTTTAGTAACCCTTCTCCCTTCACGACTATCCACCTCTTTTTTGCCAATTATAGAGTCTGATATGAAATGTGTAGTATACACCAGGTTCATACAATGTTTATATTCGATGGCAGGTTTTGTTCTAAATTTATGTCATATGATGACCCTCCATTTGTTTCAACTACCCATTAGATCGAACACCAAAGTGGCATGGTCCATTTTGTGTTAAATCTATCATATAACGATTTTAGATGACAGAGACCAATAGTGCAGCTGTAATGAAGCTTTCTCTCTCTCAAGTGTTGTGCAAACAATTTATTGAAAAAGTTTCCACGACAAATGTACAGCTCGTATGAAGCTTTTTCACAAGTGCTGGGAAAGCCCTTTATTGAAACAAGTTTCCAAGGTAAATTGTAAAGCTGGGATGTAGCTTTTTCTCAAATGTTGTCCAAACTCTTTACTAAAACAATTTCTGTAAGGGGCTTCTTTGTATTCATTCAGATATCTCATATGTAACTAAAAAATTGTCTCAGCTCATCCATTTTTGGTAACCTTTCTCACTTCTCAACTATCCCACTCTGCCTTGCACCCCATGATACTCGATGCACAAACAATTCTCCAAGTTCATAATTGATACAGTCCGATATGAAATGTGTAGAATATACCAGGCCGGTATAAGTTCATACCAAGTTTAGATCGGATACCACACTGGCTTAGTCTCTTTTCCAATCAACTACCCATTAGATAGGACACTGGCTTGGTCTCTTGTCCATTATGTGAAAAATCTATTTCATATAACAATGATTCACTGAGACAAATGGATGAAACTCTTTGGCCGTGAAAACCCTGTATTGAAACCATTGGAAATCATTTAAAATTCATTTTCCTCTTGCATTTTCCATGTTTAGAATTTTTTCTAAGCTGTCCAAGTTGAGATGTCCAAACCTTTGGTGCCAAATCTCAACTCTGCAACCACACAAACTATGTTATGACCAATATTTAGTTTGTAGATACCACCATCCTAGCAACCATCACAACTTTAATTGTTTGCATCTTTAACAATACACTTTTTATCATAAAATATAATCCGAGGACCATTAGCAGCCAACTTTGATACATAAATCATGTTTGTTGACATGGTTGGTACATATAATGGTTTGTAAGTTAAATTTTCTTACCATTCTTGTACATCAATGGAATAGTGCCAATACCTGTAACTTCATGTTTTGTGTTGTCAGCAATTGTAATAGGTGCATGTGAACATGATCTCAAGTTAGAAAAGAGGTATTTCTTGCAAGTAATATGTTAAGATTCCCCTGAATCAATAATCCAAGAAGAATAAAGAGATATTGATGAAAATTACTCTTCTTCCTTTTCCTTTGCTATGTAGGTTTGATCTTCAAGCTTTGAATCCTTTGGATAAGGATAGTTAGCCTGGAAATGACCATTTCTTTCATAGCTAAAACAAGTACCATGACCATGACCTTTGAAGTTTGAAGTAATATTTTTCTTTAAATTCACTTGAAAGCTAATAATTCCAATGATAATATCCTTGCTGAAGGAAGTTAAGGCCCCTGCCTCTTTACATTCCTCTAAAACTCCATCTACCATGATTACGACCTTTGTAATTTTCCAGTAGTCCTATTCTCATTTTTTTTTCTTGCATCCCTTTTACTTTTGTTGCAACCCAAGATGATGAGTAGACCAAATGGTTTAAACAATAAATTAACACTTTAACTTAGCAACCTTAACAATTGTAGGTGAAGTGAAGATTATAATCTGAATTAATACCAACTTGACAAAAGTTGGTAGTGGGAACCAGAAATCAGTCCCATTAGAGGAGTGGGAGTAAGCAACTTAGCATTTAGTGAAATTGACCTTCATTATTGCTGGCCACACCTAGTATGTTCATCTCTTATCCTAACAACAAATTGCAATTCACAGTAATTCTCTTCAATGGGATTTAACCTTAGGGAAAGAGTAAACTACAGTACAATTATTTTCTAATCTCTATGAGTGGGGTTTGCTTAAATTTTAATATTTGTTGTTGTTTCTAGAGGTTGGCAATCTTGCTTGTGGTGTGACATATTATGTAAGACATGACTCCTCTCCTTTGTGCACTTCTTTGTTCTATGACTCAGTTGAAAGGTGTTATTCTTCTTTGAGTATTTCAAGTTTTAATTTGAGCTTATGGTTCAAAACAACTCTTTCATATATTGATATCCTGATATTCATTGTCTTCATGTTGATTCAATGTTGTTATAGCTTTAGCCAAAGGAATTGGTTGCACCCTGGAGACAGTAATTGTGTGCACCATGTTCTTGAGCACGTATTTGAATAAGAGGTAATGTGGAGGGTGGTTATACAAATTTCAAAACTCTGAACTTTCTGCCAAAGTTGTGGTTGAGTTATTATCTATTGAAAGCCTCATTTAGTTTCTCAAAGTAATTAGTTCCAGAATGTAGCGATCAATCTTTAATGGGACATTTTGTTAGGATATTTCTCTCTACACATCTTCATGTCAATTTTAGTTGATTATGACCTGCATGGGAAGGTTTCTTTGCATTGTGGATAGAATATTTTTTGCAATTTATCCAAGTATGATTTCAATGATATCCTTGTCTCAACTGTATTTTCTGGAACCCTACTTTGTTCCTTCATTAGGTGGTTTCATGCCCTTTTTTATAGTATCTTTGTCTGCTTTGACTTACTTTTCACTGTCAGCAACCTTGTCTTATTCTCTCTATATTATTATATTCATCCTCTCTTTGTTTTGTATTACCTTGAATGAACTGTGCCACCATTGACAAAATAGTGTAAGTGCCAACATTTGATATTTGACCTTCTAGGGTAGTTATCATTGGAACATGTCCCTTATTTTAAAGAAAAGAGATTTTTATGAAAATCATCAAACTTTACAAAAAAAAATTGTTTATTGTGCATTTAACCACCAGTCAATATTCAAGAATAAATCAACCATAATCATCGTTTGATGTAATTTCCTTTTTCCTGTTCTTCCTGCTTAACACTGTAGTCAATTTATTGTTTTACAAGTAACTTCCAATTTCAACTTTATCCTCTGGGAATGTTCCAATGATAGGTTAGAATTGTTGGTGCCATCAGTTTAGGGAAAGGTCAATCTTCTTCCTCTTATGTTTTGTTCCTACATCCTTAAGGTTTTCACCTTCACTATTTAAAGGAAAATGATTCCTCTTATATATAATCTCTTCAGCTTCATTAGTTTCACCTAATTAATATGATTTATTCATAGAAATTTGCAAATATATCCTATTTCTGCCAATTTTTTCGAATTTTCCCAAGTTTTGCAGCTTGCCAATATTTCTGAGTTTTTCAGGTCCAAGTTATGCTTGGTGATATTTTGTGAGTTTTTCCTCAATATTTTTGATAAGTTTCTTTCTATACCCTTGGTGATATTTTCTATGAAATGATATATGCAACATAAATGATATTCCGCATCTTCATTATTGACTCAATCTGTTGAATATGTGTCTTGAAAATTTCACTGGATGTCTTCGCAAGCTTCTTATTTTGAGCAAAATTCATCTAAAAAATATGTACTTGCATCTTTCTTTTGTGAACCTAAGTTATATGATTGCTTCATATATGTATGTATGTGCACAAAGTATATATGTCCATTGGGTTGTGGTCTAGTTGAAACTTGGAGCAATTGTTGTGACAATGACCCATGTTCAAATCCTGGTTTGCATTTAATGACAGGGATATCACTGGGATCTTGGGCAAGCATTCATTATGATGATTGGCATGCAAACACACCACTTGATGAAGCCGCACTCACAATAGATAGTGTTTGGTAATTACTAATTATTATTAAGAATCTAGGATTGAGGGTTTTTAACATTTATTATACTTCTTCACCAAAAGGATTCAATGTTTGAGTCATCATATTTATATCTAGGCATTGATATAGCTAGGAAATTCCACCTACACGAATCTGAAATATGAAGGTGCACATATATAATTTCCTAAATTCGTATGAATGAAGCATCATCAGCCTCTTTGGGGATTTAATGAGACCAAATGAGCAGCATATTTGATCAATTCTGAGAGATGATCCTTCTTTAGCTAGTGTAGTTCTAACTTTGAAGGACAGAACTACTGCAATTTGCATATGCAAAAACAACAAATGATGCTTCGAATGCCCTTGGTAAGACATATAAACTGAAAATTACAACATCTAGACTCCATTTGAAGGAATATTTTGATGTCAGATCATCCATGAAAATAAGTGTTCCAAAGAGTGTTGCACATAAATTTCAATTTGCGTAAGTTACGGAAGGATTGAATGCAAGTAAGTTGCATATGGAAGATCTGTAGAGTTAAGCTATGGAATGTGGAATACATGCAGTGTCCTAATACCGCCACCATCCTGGAAATATGGGGGGACTTGATTCCAATCATGGAGTGTTTGGTGGAGTGTGTCATGTACTCTAGCGTGTACTTTTTCATGTTTTGTGCAAATGAAGAAGCCTTGTCCCATTCCTTCCTCTAATGAGCATTGAGAAGTAATAGGGGATGGAAGTGCAACTAGAATATCGTAAGGTTTCCAGAGTTGGAAACCATAGCATACTTTAAAAGGAGAATGTCCTCTTGAGATATGTGTAGTTCTGTTGTAACTATGTTGGTAAATGTAGTTATGCCATTGCATGCTTTGCTCATGATTTATGTGGAGAGCAGGGGCTAGAGTTCTATTAACAATCTCAATTTGATCATCACTTTGATGGTGGAATAATGTAATGAACCTCAACTGATACCCTGAGAGATTACACAAGGACCACCAAAATTGGTTCAAGAAGGAAAGGTGGAAAGATGAAAATAAAAAAGGAATTACTACATTAAATATTTCTAATTAAAATCCCTAAAAATTGAGATCTTAAAGTAAAGACAACCAATATGCAATTCTAAGAAATCCCTAAAATTTGAGATCTAAAAGCAAAGACAACCAATATGGAATTCTCATGGTAGGGGAATTTCATAAATTAGACAAACCCATTTTCATTAATCAGAGATATAGTTAAATAATTATGGTGCAAATGAAGATTAATATTGCCCCAAGGAACCAAAGGGGAAACAGAAAAATAGTTACTGTGGAAGACCTTGTTGATCTATAAAGACAACCTAGAGTAGCTTTCGGATTTGGACATTAAGTCTAGAGGACAAGAAGAAGGTTAGATGTTGAGGAAGAAGAATTGATTCTGAATGACACTGATGATTCTTGCGTTGCTTGGGTTTTCCTTTACCATGAAAGAGACTTCCACATTAAAGGCTAAAAATAGATTATTAGATAGGGAAATGTGTTGGTGAATCTATTAATTAGATACTTATGGCTATAAGTGTGACTTTGGAAATTAACACAAAAATATTATTTGTAAAGAAGAGAGGAGCTTAGAATGAGAAAGAGAACTTCAATATTATTTGCCCCAGACATTGCATCTTTCTGTCCAATGCATATGTCAAAGTATGCCTTTCCTGGTCATCATCTTAGAAGTACTGAAAGCAAATCTTAGCAATCACTTTGGCATCTTACTGTCCAATGCATATATCAAAGTACGTCCTTCCTGGTCATCTCTCTGGATTGTGGCAAAGCAATTTTGGCCTGTTTGATTGATTCAGAGGAAATACATCTTGGTGAGCTCACATATCAATCTGGAGAAGCTGAAAAACCCCAGGGCATTTCTAAATTATGAGATAATGGTGTTTCTGGGGTGGGGTGCTGATTGGCTGCTGGATTCCAGTTGGAAATGTGCAAGAATTTGTGTCAAAAAATGATGTGTTTTGATGAAACTTTATCCCACCACCCCCATTATGCCAGGGTTGAAGTGAAGTCTTTATACTTTCTGCTATAGTACACTCGCTGGATAAGATTAAAATAGCATAGCATGTATGGCTTATACAGATGTCTGACATGTTTTGCAGAATCTTTATCTTTCAATGGCTATTAGTGCTCACTTCTTGCTGTATTTTTGTACTTTTCAATTACAATTGGCCTGGAATGCTCCCTTGCATTTCAAGATTGGCTTTGTTCCTAGAAGTTATTTTGGTAACCTTCTACACTTGTATTTTTGTGCTACACTGCTTGGGGGCTGATATATTATTTTATAGATAAAATATGCAGTAGGAAATACAAATTAACTTGTATGTAAGTTGTGTGTTTTTTGTGAATTTTCTAACATGCTTAAATTACTGAAAGGTTTGTGATTTTTATTGCCAGAATCCACATGTAGACTTAAATGGTGCGGTTTTCACTGTTGGACGAAGAAAAAATTGCAATTTATGCATAAAGGATCCATCCATTAGTACAGTTTTGTGCAAGTTGAAATATACATTGATAATCTTTGTTGTATCTTCAATACTGTTGGTTTGTGTACTTCAAGACAAAATGACATCAACTGATTATAATCAGTAAATTTGTTGATAATTCTTGTAGCAAAATAGTTGGTGATGCATTTGTTTCCCTGGATAATTTAAATTAATATGGTTTTCTTTGATGAAATGAAACCAAACATCGTGAAAGTAGTGTGGCAATTTTTCTTGAAAGCGTAGGCAGCAGTGGGTTTGTTCAAGTCAATGGAAAGCATTTTAGAAAGAGCAGTGTCGCGATTAAAGGCGGAGATGAAATTGTTTTCATCCCTCCTGGAAACCATGCCTATGTGTCCATTTTCTTATTCTTATTAAGATTTGTCTAACTCATTTTGCGAGTTGGCTGTGAACTTTTCATTATTGTCAAGATGTAGCCATTTTCCTTAATTGGCAAATGCAGATTTTTCAACCGCTAATAAATGAAAATGCCTCAGCTTCAGTTGGACTGACAGAGAATCAAAGAGCCACAGGTAAGGCAGCACCATTTGAATGAAGATCAGGGGATCCTTCAGTTGTAGCAGGAGCATCAATTTTAGCATCTTTGTCAAGTTTGAGGCCATACCTAAACATGTTGCCACCACCTAATTCAAGTCGCAAGTGAAAGTTCGTAATTCGAGTCGCAAGTAAAGCCATTCGAGTTGCAAGTGTGAAGTCTTCTATTCTAAGTGTGAAGGATTATTCTCTATTGTTTTTTTCCCTCTCTATTGCTGCTCGTGTATTTGATACTACAAATAATTTTGGTGATCAGATCTCAGTTCAAGGCACTTCCTCAGAAAGTATGCTAGCATTCTGCTAGGCTTGACTAGCATCTTCTCTCTTGAATGTAAGCCTATATGGCTGAGTTTATATTGTGCTTCCAGCTCTATCATAATTGCAAATAAGAAAGATTGTTTGCTGGGGTTTTCTCCCACTTTGGGTTTCCCCAGGGTAATTTCCTGTTTCTTTGTGTGACTCTCTATTTTGTGCACTATTTACTACTGCTCTACAGTTTTCAGTTTCCGCATTATTGATGTTAAAAGTTCTTAGATCTGCCCATTTATATAAAAGAAAATTTTAAGTTTATTGTATCCTGAATTAAGCTCGAAAATTTACACCATGTCCCAATTTTAGCATCTTTGTCAAGTTTGAGGCCAGACCTAAACATGTTGCCACCACCTGCTGCAAATATTAAAGAGTCACAACAAGGAATTGATAGGCCTCAGTTTCCACCTTCCTGTGAAATGTCAGATGGGTCCGTCTCATATATTGAAGTAGCTGGTCAGGCAGGAAAAGAGACCTCTGATCCAAATGCAGCTGATATTCCAATGAGTGAGAAAGCGCATGTTATCTTGTCTATAGATATAACAGCAAAAGATGAACATCGAAATCTTGACAGCTCAGATGCAGGTCTTGAGACAGATATTAGAAAATATTCTGGGTTGAATGAATCATTGAGACCTCTTTTGAAATTTCTTTCAGCATCTAATCACTGTGACAACATGGATTTGAGTGGAAATATTTTTAAACAATTTTGTGAAGAGAGAAGAGAAGGTGGAGAGATTTTGACTCGTCTGTCATGTCTGTAAAATGCCAAGCTTTGAAGGAAGATTTACGAAGAGGGTTTATTGATGGCAAAGACACTAATGTCTCATTTGATAACTTCTCGTATTACCTAAGGTAAATGGAATTTTTCTTTATGATTGTCACATTTCATGATGATTATATGGCTTGGTCATTAGTATGGGCATGTGAAGATGTGACCAGATCCATTTAATACCTCATCATCTATTCTGTGTTTCTAAAATAAATAGTTTGGTTTGATCCATGACATATATTGGCCTTAGAAAGATTTAGCAAAATTGATCTTTATCTAGTGCTTGTGTTTTCTTCTTTGTTTTCTAAGGATTTTTTGATTTTGTTTCTTTCAACTATACATCTGTTTGTAGACCGTAGGAGACATTCCTGTGAGCCTTTAATTGTCGATTAAAGGATTTTCCTAGTGGGAATTTTAGTGTGGACCAATTTTAGCAGATTAAATCCCATACTCATGTTGATAAAGTTTGATTTATGGTGGGATTGTTATTTTTTTAAATTAATATTTTTTTTTTATCTTTTTATGGATTTCACTTCTCTTCCTTGTATAAGTTGTTTATTTGATTCTACGTGGGTGCAAAGTTGGACTATCTTGGTAGAGAGTTGTGTGCTCCTTGATGAATCTCTCTTAATGTCCAAGTTTGATGACTCTTGACTCCTTGAGTGGAGAGAAACTTGGTGATGGATTCCTGTGTATAAGAACTAAGTTGGGAACTGACTACACTATTATATCAGGTCTTGGAGGGAGTGAAATTATGATACAACTGTTAAGGAAGGGGGCATTGGCTAGAACTTACTTTTAGAGGAGGCAAATTTTGTCATTTCGGTAATTAGAGAAAATAAAGTCAAGCAAGACATAAGCATGAAAAACTTCTATAGATTGATATATCATTGAATTCTGAGAGTTCACTGAATCAAATAGGTCCACGTTTCCCAAACTATTGATTTTCCAACATAATTTAATTAAGTGGGATAAATGGGAGAATGTCTGCCAAATGCAGGTGGTGTATCCAAGCTGCCCAGTAACTAAAGAAATTGACCCAAAAGTAATGTTCCTTGTGAATGTACTTTAGAAAAAATAAGCATTTTCTACACAATATGTGTTCTTTCTCAATTTCATTTGGCTCATTTTATCGGATTCCTCATGCATTTTAGGTGTCTTTCTTTTGCTAATAGTATCTATGCTACTTCCTAGCCTATACAGTCATATTCATGCAGATCAAGACTATCCTCCTTATCCCCCTAGAATAGCCTTCAACACTACAGACCGCACGATGACTATATCTTTTCATAAATATTGGGATTACTTTCTAGGCACAGGCCACATTAAAGATGTAGGTTATGGGAAAGGGAAGTACTATTCCTTGAATGTTCCTTTGAATGATGGAATTGATGATGAGAGCTACAAGAACCTTTCCAGGCCCATTATCTAGAAGGTAATGGAAGTCTATCAGCCAGAAGCAGTTTTCCTATAATGTGCATCTATGGGTTAAGGGCTTTGGCATATCACTTGATTGTATTCTTTAATCAATTCATAAAGAGTGTAACTTTATGGGCTTCCTTCAGTTTATCATTCATGAATCATTATTAATAATTTTTAGAACTCCATGACATAATATTTCACACCTACATGCTGAGTTAAATTTTTTAATTTAACGAAGTAATCCTCCACGTTTTTATCATCAAACAAACACATAAATTTTACTTCAAAAGTGTGAAAATCAATGATGGTACTTTCTTATGTCGGCTGTACCTCTTGATTCCACTAATCATTGGTAAATGCCTCCAAGTACAATGCTGCAAAATTGATCATATCTTGCTCATTCAGTGGGTTCATCCAGCTTGAAGTATGTCTCTAATTTATGAATCCAAGCCCTTGCATGAAATTTCCCTTCACCATCAAAAGTTGAAATCTTCAATTTGTCAAGGTAAGGCTTGTTGAGGACCTTATGTTGCAAGTCACTTTTCTCCCTTGGCTTGAGGCCTGCTTGAAGGTCACAACACTCGTTGAAGGAGACATCCACCTTAAATGATTCTAGGTGCAAGGTTTAGTCCTCCCATATAAGCTTATAGGCCTTCCATGCCATTGCATGAGTGCTCTTGGATTAGTCTTATTTTTTTTCTAACAATGTTTCTTTCCCTACTATTGTAACATGAATATTTTTTACAAACTAATTACATAACAAAAAAAATAATTCCGAGGCTATGTTAGATGATTCAATGCACTCTTTTCATCTTCCCTTCCTGCTAAAGGATACATTTAGAATAGACTGGGCTTCATAAGCTTTATTTATGTTTTTAGGTTACGTGTTAGTTGATTTGTTTTCATCTATCGTGCTTACTAAAGGAGTCAAGGACACAGTTAGAGTAGAATGAGCTCCTGAAGCTTTATTTCTTTCTGTTTCTCTTTCTCTGATATCCTTTTTAGATTTTCCTCTTGTGAGAGGGGCTAAGGCAGGATGGAGTTGATAGGTTTTTCCTAGTTGAACTCTCTAAAAGGGAGGGAGGGCTTCTGGAAAACATAATGCCTCACTATGGGTGCTTGTTACCTTTCATATGAACAAAGAGATGGTATGGAGGGTCATATAACTCAGGTGGGATACATGTCACATATTTTATTTTGTTTTTTTCTCTTTAGAATACATCATGGGAATTGTCAAGAGACTCTATCACAGGGGATTTCCTTGGATGGTCATTAAATAGAGTGGTCCAAAAATCTTCCATCTCAATCTGCAAGAATCCCTTGGTTGCTGGTTCCTTTTCCTCTTGATCATGGTTATCCCCTTTCCCTCTTAGAATGGAAAAAGGATAAGAACAAAACTTTCTCTTGGAGAATCCCTCTGTTATAACTAGGGTAGGAGATTCCCCTTCTAGGCTGCTTCCAGGGGACATAACTGAAAATTGATTTTGACTTCCACTGGTCTTCATTTCACTTCTGGGATGAGAATAGATCTAAGGTTTCCTTTTTCCTCTTCAATGCTTTGGAGACTTTTTGAAGCTCTTTTTCTTTCTTTTGAGGGAGCGGGGGACCTTCTTTGGGTAGTTTTTTTTGAAATGGACATGCTCATGGGGAAGAGTTGTTTGTAATCAAGCGGTTGCACATATTTCCAGCTATCAATTTGAATTATTGCCTCATGGAGGCTTTTGTCAAGATTAAATTCTACATAGGTGTGGGTGCAAGGGAACATGCTTGATTTGGCCCATCCTTATCTAAAATCCTCCTCCCCCGTTTATTTTTGATCGCCTCAAGGGTTTTGTTGTCCCAAATGTACTAAGAGGGAGTTGGGGTAGCTTGACCAATACAGGAAATCTTGAGTGCATATCCTAGTCAAGGTCAAAGACAAGAGACCATTAATTAAGATAGAGCCCTCTATTACCAAGGAACCAAGTACCACTGCATAAGATAAAATATCTGTTGTCTTTTTAGTTAAAATGAAAGCCATAATACTAAATATAGCTCTTATCGCATAAGTAGAACTGGAGTCTGCCTTTCAAATGAGGGATCCATTGCATTTGAACCCAAGACTACAGTGATTTTGGATTTGGCCATGCCCCCATGAGATTCCCAACCAAAATCTATTTGGCAAATGATAATGCTTTAATTTTTGGGCCTGCAAAAGAAATATCTACCTTAGGAATCCTGCCCATCTTTTAGATTAATTTTGACAGGCTTTTTGAGGTCCTGACATTCTTGCGAGTTTGCTGCAACAATTTTATGGAAGATGCAATTCATCTGATAAGGGGAAGATGGCCTTACCTCAAGGTCTGAAGATGCCCTTGCAAAATTTTAGTCATTTGTATTGGATGCATAACACAATACTTCTAAGAGCCCATGTGAATTCCTATTGCCAAGTTGACTTGCAAAAGGGGTTTCATGTGACCAGGGTAAACATTCTCCATGGACATTGGGAGCTTGCTTAAAAATGATTCTTTTCTAAAACTCTATTCATTCATAATAGCAGTTTGTTCACATATTAGAGAATGTGCTACTTCTAAAATAATTGTTTGTATATCATTACTATTTCTACAGGTAAGTTAGGGTTTGGGCGAGCTTAAAGTTTGTAAAGATTGAGGGGTGTTTTCACTGTTCATACTAAACTCAGGGTTTGAGTTGTACTTGGTATGAACATGCGTCATTTAAAGGAAAAGAAGTCTCAGGGACCGAGGTTGCAAGCAATAATAAGTATAGGACCCTGTCAAAAAAATTCAAGCAAGGCCTTGAACCCTCACTCCTAAGCGAAATGTATCAAATTATCAGTTATGGTAATATATTAGTTATTGTAACATGCATGGGACTGTGATGGATAATAGTAATATGCATGAGAACTTAATTTTGTTTATAACTTACAGTTCTTTCTCTTGTGATTCCTGAATTGTTTTGACTCTTATCTCTATTTTTCAATTGTTATAAAAATATTTGTATACTTTTTTGAACTTGCCATTTGTAACATCCCCACCTTGACCCTATTGCATTAATATTGTAAATGATGTAAATATTGTTATTTAGTCATGGTGAGGAGCTCAAGGCCAAGGCCCCGCCATTGATTTATCGTTCTATGTATCGGCAATTAGAATAGATGCATATGGTTCTTGTGCTAGCCGTGCAAAATGAAAATTCGGACATCATGTAAATACGCAATTTTAATGAAGAACCCACAACCAGCTATGCAATGCAACAAAGAGATGGGGGCATGATCTTTACAAGGAACAAGGAGGGAAAATAACCAAACCCTTGAGCCATGGTGTTAAGCCATTTCATTTAGGAAACCCATGAACTCTCAGCTACCCATTTGGTCTCATGCACCCAACCATTTAATTCTTCCAAGAATTGGTTGAGACAATAAATGCCTTGGGATGGGAGAGGTATGGCTGTCAATTTTCGTGTATGGGCAAGACAACAACCTGGGAAATCGAGTTTGGGTTTGCTGGGCAAGAAAACCCCCACAAAATTGGGCCCAAAGCCATTCTTCACCCATGACATTCATCCACTCACGCAGTTGGAGCTAGCTGGGTCTTTCCCTACACGTTTTTCATCCAAATCCTGCATTTTTCCATGCCTGGGAGTTAGTTTTTGCATATACAATAGCTTGGGAGAGAAGGGCCACGATTTGGGGACTGTATGGAGGTTGTTTTTGCCCCCGAATGTCCAAGGGAGTTTTTCTAAAAACGGATTTGGCTTCCCAGGGTTGTTCCCCATCTTCCAATTTCGTTTTTGTGTGTTCCCACGTTTTTCTGGGTTAGTTGAAACCCCATCTCATGCATCCCACTGTGGAAAGCATTTTCCTCATGCCCAGTAATTGTGGTTTTGTTGTTAAGTGCATCCCATTTTGGATTTGAACCTATGAGCAGGAGCTTCAAGAGTGGAAGAGGACAGATTTGGCTTGATGAGCCCAATGAAGTATCCATAGCTCCATGGTTGAGCCACTAGCCTAGTAATTCACCTCTGCCCATCTCTTAGCAGCCTGAGAAACCCAACTGCTAGTTGGCTTGGCTGATTCTGGCATATCTTTGGCTATGTGAGAGCCTGTTTCCCCTTTTCCTTGTGGAGATCATGCCCAGCTCGGGGGTGGCAGTGGTGCTGAGAGATTAAGGAGCACATTGGGCTACGGTTGGGTGGAACGTTGCAGAAGCGTAGCTGGTTGCTCAGGGACTACTTGGTTTAAAGATAAGTATTCTCATTTGCTATTTCTGCAATGTCTGCACTTAATGGCTATCATGAAAATTTTGGATGTGTGTTAATTCTGCACATGATTTACTTCTGCTGTGTTTTTAAAATATTTATGCATCTTCATATCTCCATTAGATTATGTGAATGCTTATGAAATAAGTTTATGGGGCTGGATGCCCGGTTTTAGCCTCACGATCCTCTCCATTGCACTGGTATGATGGGTGGGGACGTGACACCATTTTCGTGATGTATCTGGAGCATGGATTTTCAAAGTTCCAGCGGATCATTATCTGTATATAGATCCTAGTAAACTAGATTTTACGGGTACCTTAATGAACTGCAGACATAATCTTTACAAATTCTTGGAGCTCATCCGTTGGGAACTTTGATTCAATCTTCTGAGGTTTATCCTGAGAGATTTCCTTTAATATGTAGGCTCCTTCATTATTCTAGTTTCCAATCCAAGCTGATCTTTTCTTTTTCCTCCTTTTCACATTTTGAAATTCTTCCTGTCCACTGTCGGGGTCTAGACAATGTTTTTTTTAATAAATCTACCTCGGATAGTGTCTTTGGAAATTTTTTTGGGAAAATTAATTGAGACAGAGCCCAGTTCTACACATATACTCGAACTCATTTGACTTCTGTTAGTCACTAATTCTTTCCATTGCAGGTCCATCATCATTAGGGATTTAGACCTTTTAATTTCATTATTCTTTCATATTAGAATTTTGGTCTTGAATATGCACATCAAATTCTACAACATCAACATAATCTGTTCTATAAGAACTGTTTTTATATGTTAAAGTTGGAATATCGTGAGATACTTTTATTATCAACATGCTTGATAAATTTAACAAGTTAACTTGTCTAGAGATGATTCTATACCCAAATAGAGTTCTTTTCTTGGGCAAGGTCTTTCTGTTTAGAGACCTTATTGAAAAATGTCACTGGAAACATTAGAACTTGACTGAATTGGAAGTGCACTTAATGTTTGTTTAGGCTTCTTGGATAGAACCTACCTTTGGATAGAACCTATACATTAGAACTTGACTAAATTGGAAGTGCACTTAATGTTTGTTTAGTATTATTGGATAGAAATTGCCTTTGGATAGAACCTCCTTCAGTTGTTTATCTTTAATTTGAAATGAGAAGTGTTTAATGAATATGCCTTATCCCTATCAACTGGATTCCTTATACATTCCCAAATGTGGAACCAAATATGAGTTATTTTTTAAAGTGTCTCGGGAAATGTTCAAGACCATCTTCCTCTAACTTCGGGTGTTGTAATTTCCTCACAATTCTCATTATGTATTTGAGCATAATTGCCTTTAAATATTGAAAAATTTCATTAAGAAGGAAAACTAAGAATAAATATTTGAGAGAAGAACATAAAATTTGTTGTCTATGAGTCAGCCAAAGTACTAGATCCTTCACCACCATCAGTAGCAGCCATGTCAGAAGTGCAAAAAGTTGAATTAGATGTAGTGTGCTATGGGACTGTTATGGTAAGACAGTTTGTGGAAATGGGTTCCCTATTGAGGCTTTATTTGTTGTGTTTTTTTTGTCATAAAATCTACTGTATGATTGTAACAAAATATATATCCGAGTAATATCTAAAAATCAACATTTGCAATTGAACAAACTTGGGGGATCCTTGCATGTCTTGATTGCACCTGTGACTTATTTGTGGTGTCCATCTCTTGGTAATACACATAAAGAGACAACCAACATAGACTCGAAGGATGGATGTGCTATTAATGATGAAAAAAAGGATGAGAATAGTCAGACACTGTATTCATGGATATGGATCCATGCTATTGCCTTTGACAATGCATTCAATACTTTATAGTCTGCTTTTCAGAGACAGGTGATGTATTCCTTAGAAAAAAATTGTAATCTTTTATTAGATATAAAAATTGTACAATATGTAGATGCATGTTTCATCATTTCAAAAGATAAAAACAAAACAACCCTTGTGCATAATAAAGCCAGTACTTACTATCTTCCTTATCATAGATCCAAGGCTTACAAATAGTCTTCATGGATGAAAAAGTTTTTGATTTTCTATCAGAAAACACTCCAAAGAGATAGTATTCATGCCTTCACTAAATCTAGACTCATAACAGAGCTATATTTTTTCACATATATCCCCGAAAGGAGACTCATAACCATGCCAAAATGCTATGTTGGATTTTAAAACCCATCAAACAACTTAATAATTTCAAAGAGTATTTAAAATATGCAATTTGTATGTCCATAAAGGCCCAGAAACCCGTCCATAACACTGTTGTACCATAAATAAGCCCATCAGAAATGATAAATGACTGTAATATGGAGGAATTGAAAATATGTATATAGGTTGAGTGCTGCAAGAAAAGCTCTGATGGGTTTCTTTTCCATTCACACACCCACAACTAGCTATACCTTCTTTTGAAAGTATTTTCCACCTAATCACATCCCAAAACAAACTTTAGAGGCTTATGTAAACCTACAGCCAATATTATTAAAACATTCTTCTACCTGTTATTCCTACATGAATATTTCTTTAAAAACGAAGAGTCATAATACCCAGAAAGGGTTTGTACCTAGGTTTTCACCTCCTTTATCCAGCCTCAAAATTTAATCAATTGAAGACGTAGAACTTCCTTTGCACGAACTGTGACATAGTTTTGTACACAAAATACCAGAACATAAATTCTTGGATCTTACTGATGTCCTGTCTGGGTGAATAAATCCATCCTTTGCTGCATAAGAATGTCAGTCGTTGGTTCCAACAACAGGTCTTCATTAGACAGTGCATCTACCTCAGTGTTAAGTTCTCTATACACAGGATACTAGGATATTTCAGTAATGCTTTGTGCTATTCTCTTCAGCTGTTATGGTAATGTTTGGAGAATCATATTGTCCATTGTAGGTAGGCCTGTCATCCATTTAATTACCAGCAGTGAGTCTAGAAACACCTGTATGTCTTCCCTTTTTCTATTATCACTTTCAACAATAGTTCCAATGCTAAAAACTATATGTAATTATGAGAATCACTCTATAATCACTCATAAATAAAATACTACTAGTCCTATACACCTCAGTATGCCCTTGACTTGACTCATCAAAAATAACCCTATGACCTGGCTTTTGCAATTGAGGGATGAGTAATTTTCCTTTCTTTAGACTTCTTGTATGGTGCTTTGAAACTTATAAATATTTGTCTAATTCGTAAGGTGCATGTAATGATGGAACTGACTTGTCTTGGAATATCTTTGATTTTATAGCAATTCAGATCCCCCATGATACTACGAAGGGTAGCCATTTAAAGACTATTAACTCCTTCATTGCGCCCAATTCTGCATGTGCTCATCTACAAACAGTCATTGTAAACCACCCTTGCAACCTGTTAGTACATCCATTTCTGCCTGAATTTTTCCATGTAGATGATCAACAGTTTCTTCTCCCTGCTTGCACAGGACGAAATGACATAGACCATGCTTGTTGTGCTTTGGAATCAATATTTGAAAGGTTTTCTTCCATGCATGAGAGAATAAACTGGCCAATACTTATTGGATCACATCTTGGGAGAACTGATTTCTTCCCCTAAACCGCCTTGTTGTGAGTCAATTATGGTTCTAATGTTGCTTTACCTTATATTTTCATATGCCAACTTAAGTAATTACTTTAGTAGGCAGTCTATTATAGTGAGTATCGTCTCATTTAACCTCTGTTTTGTTGTTGTACTCGTTCCTTTTTAGCGTAAACAAATCATCTTAACTGGCTATATGTGAAAAGGGTGTTAGATAGCAGCACTCTCTTCACCTTCCTGCTAAATATATGTCACACTGGAATTTTGCAGAGCAACACCTACCATTTTCAGCTAATAATGTCGCATTACAACCACACAAGAAGAGGTACAACCACATTCAATGAAGAGACATGTTATTCTGTACTTTGTTGTCTTCAGTACCCTTGTCTTTTTGCGTTCACAATAACTACTTTCCATGAGAGCACTTGTATGCACTCGATTTATATAGCATTGCATATTTGTCTACTTATACCTTCCCCATTGTATATTCAGTTCTGGAAATCTAGATTATGATCTTTGTAGGCTATTATCTGGTCTTTATGTATTTTTATTTTTTAAATCCCAAGTTTTATAAATATGTCATGAAGGGACATGTTAGATAAGATAATCTTATTAATTTCATAACCTGTTCTTATTGGTTTAGCTGATTTCTAATTTTCATCTCTTGATGAATGTGTTGAATTTGCTTTAAATGGTCAACATATCTTGAATACTGTCTCCTTCATCCATTTTGGAAATGGGATCTCTCCTCTCCCCATGGTCTGAAGCATCTAAGTTGTTATTTTGTTTTCACTAGTGAGCTGTTTTCCATTCCAGGTAATGTTTCTTCACTGTCAACAAACCGATAGTCAAAAGGATCTCCCTTTCCTCATTTTCTGGGAAATGAACTTGGCTTTGACACCAATCTTATCCGAGTTTTGCAAGTTTAGATATCTAAATTGTTGTGTTTTACTTATCCCATATTCACTTGTTTGTATACCATGAAGGTGTCCAAGCCCCCAAGGGGCCTCGGGAGGCTCTAAGCCTCCATGGCCTATTATAGGCCCTCAATAGGCCTTGGGGGCTTGAATACCCAACCACTCGTTCCTATTACAGGCCTTGGGAGGTTTAGTCAAGCCCACAGTATCATGCCAATATACTAGGTAGATATATAAAGGGGTATAAAAATGGATACATACAATATATAGGGAAAATAGGGGTCTTTTTAAATTAGGAAGGCATATTGGGAGGGGGTTAAAAAAAACGATTATGGGAGGTTTTTTCCAATATTTTTTGAAATTAGGGGTATTGTTTCATATTCCATGAACGAATGTGCTATGTTAGGCAATCATTTAGTGAAGCCCTCGTGAGCGCGAAGTGAAGGAAGGACATGTTGTGGCATCCAACAAGACCAGAGATTCAACATTGGTTCGATAAAAAATTGCGGGAGTTGGCTGAGAAAGAAAATCAGAACCCTGGTTTGATGATGGATTGGTGGTTGGAAAATTACATACACAACATTCCACATGAATATTTTTTCTGTGAATTCCTGATTATCCTGTACGAATGGTTAGCAAAATTGACCTTTCAGAAGCGAAACTTCCAAGGTGGTGAGCCGACAGCTTGCACCCCAGAACTGATCCAGGAGTTGCAAGAGGTAGACAATAAGGCATCACGGGCTGTTGAAGTCTGGCTTGACAGCATATTGGAGGGTTATATTACCGAGTTCACAATGAGTACAATAAAATCCTATAGAGAAGCCAAAAGGGATTTTTTCAATGGACCGAGAGGAAGGTTCCTTGTAAAATTAGTCACAGCAAATCTAATGAAGAAGTAAATCAATCACAATAGATGAAACTCAGAAAATATGGTGTAAACTGTGCAAAAACATGCATCAGTGCTCTATAATCCCAATAAGGGTGAAAATACAGTACAATACTGTCACAGTGAGTGAGCAATTCGAATTTCCTAAGGAGGTAATTTGAATCAACTGAATGGCATAGCTTGGCTCCAACTAGGAGTCCTCATCATCAATCAGTGGTGGTCATCAATGTGCAAGTCACTTTCAAACAAGTGTCAAACTGAGTCTAACTGAGTGTAATAAGTGTAATTGATGGTAAGTGGCACTAATCTAGGGATTGAGGCTCAGTGGAGGGCACATGAGGAGTTAACTGCACTCAGAACTGTCAGTCATGTCTCATCAGAGGTCAATCAGAGTGATAACATTAGTTATGGGTCAATCAGAGGTAAATCGGAGTGACAACTGAAGTGTAACTGGACTGGTAAGTGAGAAAGGCGCCCTTCTTCAGTGGAAGGTGAGAACTGGGCACATGACAGGCTAAGAGGGCTTAAACTGAGTGGAAAGTAGCTCTCGAGTGCTGGGATACTAAGGACTAGGTGCTACAGGTACCATACTGATGACTGGGCAGCATGCAGATGCATGCAATGCATGCACAATGCATGCATGCATGCAAAGTACATAAGTAAATGATGAGATATCCTAACACCCCCCCTCAAGCTATACTATGATGTAAAAAATAAAATGTAGGGCCCTGGTTACGGAGACCAAAGGTCACCCCAATACAATAATCCAAAAAATACTGAAAGAAGCTAAGTGAGGAAAGAGGGAAAACCCAGTGGGAAGAAAGCCCCCCCTCAACCTAAACATAAAAATGGATCTAATATGTCTCCACCATGATGGAACTCACCCCCAATAATGAATGGAGGTAAGAGAACTTCTTCTCAGTGAAGCTCTTGGTGAAGATGTCTGCAATTTGCTCATCGGTAGGGCAATATTGCAGAATGATGGTGCAATCATGCACCAACTTTCGAATGTAGTGCATATGAATCTCAATGTGTTTGGTCCTCTGTCACTGAACTGGATCGGTGGAGATCTTAATATCACTTTGATAGTCACAAAATAGGACAGTTGAAGTAGTGCTACCAAAATCAAACTCGGAAAGAATACCCTGCAACCAAACTGCCTGAATGCAGGCATTGACTTCCCCTCTATACTCTGGCTCTGCTGAAGAAAGTGCAATGGCTGCCTGCTTTTTGCTTGACCAGAAAATAGGCCCATGTCCAATCATGAAAACATATCCGGAAGTAGACTTCCGATCTATGCTATCACTTGCCCAATCTGAATCAGTAAAACCAATGAAATCTAGCTTAGAATCTGCAGCATAATGTATGCCAAAATGTTTCGTACCTTGCACATACTGCAAGATCCGCTTGGCTTCCCGCCAATGAAGCTCATGGGGATGCTGCATATACCTTGATACATCACTCATGATATAATATATATCAGGCCTTCAGTGTGTCAAGTAGATCAGTGAACCAATCAACTGTCGATACATAGTGCAATCTGCAAGCGGTGTAGTATTCCCCTCTTCAAGGCTGATTCCTGAGAGGAATGGAAATGGAGCAGCCATACATTCTGCCATATTAAACTTTAATATCAGGTCTTTAGAATACTTTTTCTGAGATAATGTGATCCCATCAAAGTTTTGAGCTATATCCAAGCCCAAAAATTGCTTAAGCAAGACCAAATCGCTCATATCAAAAGCTAAATTTAAAGCGATTTTCAGCTTGTTAATTGTAAGGAGAGTGCTACCAGTAATGAGAAGATCATCAACATATAAAAAAACAATCAACAAATTACCTTTAACTTGCTATAGGTACACATTAGGATCATATTTGCATCTTTTGAAATTCTGAAAAAGAAGGAAGGAGTCCATCTTTGCGTACCAAGCTCTTGGGGCCTGTTTCAATCCATACAAAGATTTCTTCAATCTGCAAACTAATGATGGATCTGATATGTATCCTTCTGGTTGTTTCATATATACCTCCTCATCAAGGTCTCCATGTATAAAAACACTCTTCACATCCATGTGGTGCACTTCCCAGTGCTTGGATGCGGCATGGCCAAAACTAGGCATATGGAATCCATCTTTGCAACCAGTGCAAAAGTCTCAGTGTAGTCCACACCTTGGACTTGGAAGAAACCTTTTTCCACCAACCTAGCTTTGTATTTTCTGATAGAGCCATCAACAACAACTTTTTTGCGGTAGACCCACTTGCATTGAACTAATTTTCTTCCAGGTGGAAGAGAAACTAGCTCCCATGTATTGTTCTTTTGAAGAGAACTGTACTCTTCATCCATGGCGGTTTGCCATCATGGATCTCAGTGGGAATGATAGTATGATTTGGGATCTGAACCAATCATCAAATAAAATTTCTTAGATAATAATGGATCAGAAAAAGAAAGAGCCATACTTTCTCTTTGATAGTCTACTCTTGTTCCCCTTGGATCAGCAGGATTTCCAATGTTTGGAGCAGCAGATTGTAGAGTGTTTTGGGCCCACTTCGGTAACCGAGGAGGATCATTATGGTATGAATACAAACCTGATATGTCATCACCATCAAAGTATGATATAATATCATATATATCAGATCCAATGCTTTCTTCATAATCACCCGAATCTTCTTCTTGTGGAGGGTGCAGATCAGTAGTGTTTTCCTCAACTAGTTTCAGATCTGGCAGCGGCTCTTCAAACTTCACACTTCGCTCTATGAATAACTCTTTGGATCTGATATTCATGAGTTTATATGCTTTTGATTCTTCCCCATATCCTATCAGGATACATTCAATACTTTGTGGATCCAAAGACTTTCTCTTATCAGAAGGAATTCTAGCCCATGCAGTGGAGCCAAAAACCCTCAAATTGAACACATCCAGTTTGCGACCAAAGAATGCTTCGAAAGGAGTTTTACCCTTCACGGATGAATGTGGAACTTGGTTCTGAATATATGCAGCAAAATTAATGGCTTCAGCCCAAAGATTTGCAGCCAAACCTTTTGACTCAAGCATGCAGGTAGCCATCTCTTTCAGTGACCGATTCTTCCTTTCCGCTACACCATTCTGTTGGGGTGTGTAAGGAACTGTATGTTGGATCTGAATTTTGCTTTCGGCACAAAGTTGTAGAAACTCAGTCTTGATATATTCTATGCCATGATTATATCTAAGAGATTTTATCTTTCTCTTAGTGGCAGTCTCAACGGAAGCCTTAAAATCCTTGAATTTTCCAAGCACTTCTAACTTGTTTTTGAGAAAAAATACCCAAGTAAAGCAAGAAAAGTCGTCGATGAATGTCAAAACATACCTTGAACCATCAATGGACATATTTGGTAGTGGAACACTGATATCAGAATGTATGAGGCCCAAAATGGTGGAAGATCTGCTAGCTTTGCCATGGTCGAACCTGTGCTCGGGGTGCTTCCCAACAATGCAACTGGGGTAAATTCCCTTCGAGGAACGAAGTTGTGGAAGACCATCTACCATGGATTTCTGTTGTAGCAGCAGAAAATAATTGTAATTAAGGTGTCCAAATATTTCATTCCAAAGCCTACTAAACTCGTTTTCATGAGTGAGGAGAGCAGTGGGCTTTTCAAGCGGCACAAAGTGAGAAAAGTCATAGTATTTTGCGGTGTGGTTTGCCTTTCTGACTGCAATAAGTATTCCACTTTTGATATCATAAATTTATGACATTGTTAGGGCTGAATGTAACTTGCTTCAGTTCACCAGTGTGTGTAATTTGATACACAGAAAGTATATTTGAAGCCAAGGAAGGCACATAGAGAACATTCTGGAAGCTTCCATGCTCTACATGGATGGTACCTTTGCTCTTCGAAGAAATTTTTGAGTCATCTCCCAAATGGATGGGGATGGAGTTGCTTGGATCGAATGAAGAGAAGGAGTCAATGTTTGCAGCCATATGATTCAAGGCACCGAAATCTATCAGTAGAGTGGTGGGTTTCGAAACAGTTTCCATGAGTGCTTGACCTCTTTCAAGATCATCATTCATATCCTTCTTCCATGCACCGTCGGGAAGACATATGTTGTTCTTTTCCAAAAGGAGGGCCATTTGATCTAATTTTTTCTTCATGCATGAACTTTCAGGATGAAAGCCACAGTTTCAATATGAACATTTGTATTTTTCCTTGCCCTCTTTACCCTTCTGCTTGTTCCTTGAACTGGATGGTGCTTCCCGTTGTTTGCCTATATCTCTTTGCTTGGGAGGATCGAATTTGGGCTTCTCTTTCCTTTTCTTTTCTTTACCATTCGAATTCTTGGGTCCTTGAGCAAAGAGGGTTGAATCTTTGGAATTTATGGACCCCATTTGAATCAACTTATCATGCTCTTTTGTGACGGACTCAATGAAGGCATCTTCCAATTCGGGGTAGTTAGCTGACTGGAATTGAAAGTAAAGACAAATACTGAGTAGTCTTTCCCAAGCTTTGTGAGAATGGAGAGGATCAATTGCTTATCCTCTTTCACAACACCACTGTTCTTCAACTGCAATGACAAGTGCTTGAATTTTGTGAAAAACTCATTGATGGTCTCGAAATTCTCAGGACTAAGGGCAATCAATTCATTTTCCAATTGAAAGGCCCTAAGCTCATCCTGCTTTCCAAAGAGATTGTCAAGTTGCTCCCATATTGCTTTCGGAGTCTTCAATCCGTTGAGATGAAAGTGAAGATCCTTGGAAATGGAGAGGCAAAGGAGAGCATAATCTTCATCAAGCTTATTGTAGTGTTTGGTTCTTTTCGACAATGTGCTTGGCTCCAATTCGAGGCCAATAGTGACTCTATAGAACCCTTTTGAGTGTAATATAATCTCCATATCATATTTCCATTCAAAATAATTGAAGGGAGTAAGAACTGGCTTGGAAGAAGACTATTCCATCTCAAATAACGAGTGCACTTGATGTAGAAGAACTTGTCAAACACAAGAGAGCGAATGCAATTGGTGAAGATGATTAACTTGCAAATCACAATCAAAACAAGAACAGTAAGGTCAAACAATCCACCCTTTTAGAGTTGCATCACACTTGGGATTGGAGATCAAACAAGTTGAATGGGTCCAATGTATCAAATCCAAGAATTATGTGGAAAAATCAAGATTTTGGAGTGGATTGGAGTGTATTTTTCTGCTTTTGCATGCACATGAGCGAATGGACATGAGATCTTTCATGCCAAAACCTCAGTAATTTTGAGCAAATTCACTCAAATCTTCTTGTAGAACACCTGTAGAAAAGAGATCTTGTCCCTGCCATGGCTCTGATACCATGTAAAATTAGTCACAACAGATCTAATGAACAAGTAAATCAATCACAATAGATGAAACTCAGAAAATATGGTGTAAATTGTGCAAAAAATGCATTAGTGCTCTATAATCCCAATAAGGGTGAAAATACAATACAATACTGTCACAATGAGTGAGCAATTCGAATTGCCTAAGGATGTAATTCGAATTAACTAAATGGCATAGCTTGGCTCCAACTAGGAGTCCTCATCATCAATCAGTGGTGGTCATCAATGCACGTTACTGTCAAACAGGTGTCAAACTAAGTCTAACTGAGTGTAATAAGTGTAATTGATGGTAAGTGGCACTAATCTAGGGATGGAGGCTAAAGGGAGGGCACATGAGGAGTTAACTGCACTCAGAACTATCAGTCATGTCTCATCAGAGGTCAATCGGAGTGATAACATCAGTTATGGGTCAATCGGAGGTAAATCAGAGTGATAACTGAAGTGTAACCGGACTTGTAGGTGACAAAGGTTCCCTTCTTCGATGGAAGGTGAGAACTGGGTGCATAACATGCTAGAAGGGATTAAACTGAGTGGAAAGTAGCTGCCAAGTGCTGGGAGACTAAGAACTAGGTGCTGGAGGTACCATATTGATGACTGGGAAGGATGCGGATCCATGCATGAAAAATGCATGCAAAGTACATAAGTAAATGATGAGATATCCTAACATTCATGTTGTCGTTGTAGTTGTTCTATAAGATGCTCATCTGTGAAAAGGGCATATTGAAGATGCACCTCCACCAGTAGAACCTTGGTGGGTTGAGGTTGTGGATACTACGATGGCAGGGGGGAGGTGAATGGAATGATACGGGGTATATGGGTGCAAGTTGTGACGAGACTGTGAAGGAAGATGAGGAAGAGAGTTGTCTTACAAGGGGAGGAGAAAGGTTTTGACAAGAGAAGAGGCAAAGGATAGGAGAAGGTCTTGCTACGATCGAAACACAAAAACCTAAAGGAATACCACATGGGATGAAGCGACCTCATAGTGCCAACAAGGATGACCAGTATTCCCCCAGGATAGAGGCAGGACCGAACCCCAGTAGTAGCGTACCCACACCTTTGCTCACTACTCCACAACTAGGAATAAATACGATTTTGACACCACCGTGTTCATCATGCCAACAACATTTAATCGCTAGTGGATCAGCGATTGTAGGAAGGAAGCCCAGGATGGCAGGTGAATATGTGAAGTTATCGTTGTTCCATGGAAATGGAACTGACAACCTAGAGCAATACTATTTTTTATGAGAAGCTGTGTGTACTGTTAAACAGATCACGGGTGATGACACCAAGAAAGTGTTGGGTATGTTATATCTCTTCACATGGTCGCTGCGTGTACAACACGATCCCTACGGCACTAGTGATTTGCCTGCGTCGGGCGCGTCCGGAGGGGGGGGTAGCCTGACAGGGCCCACCCCCTTCGTTTCAGACCGTTAGGCCCCCAGAGTCCGCGCAGAGCACAAAATTTTTTGGGTTGCTTTTTGCTTTTTCGCGATTTTCGACCCATTGTACTCTATCTAATCCTGGTAAAGGGTATTAGGGTTGTAACCTAATTTCGGGTAAACGAATTAGGGTTTTAGATGCTGCGGAATACCATTTATTGTATTGTACATGGTTAAATAAAACATATAATGAAAAGGAGCTGTGCGGCTCTAAGTTTTGCTGGTTTTTTCCCGGTTAAGGGTTTCCAGGTGAAAATCTCTGTGTAATGTGTATGCCATTGTGTATTTTTTGTTAATGCTTAAGAATCAATATAAGTTTGTACTTCACTGTTAAGGTTTAAAACTTACATTTGGTATCAGAGCATTTTTTGGGTTCAGAGGGACGCCTTTGTTTCCAAGGGTTTGGCTCGATCTTAGATTTGTGATAAACCTGGTTTCAGTGGGAGCTTTGTAGCGGTGATTTTTTTTTTTTTAAAGAATGGCAAGCAGTTCTAGATTCGAGATTGAGAAATTTAATGGCCAGAGCTTTGAGCTATGGAAGCTCAAAATGGAAGATCTTCTGGTAGATAGAGAACAGTGGATCGCAGTAGATCCAGGTCCCATGCCCACTGGTGCGATAAAAGAAGAATGGGAAAAGCTGGAAAGAAAAGCAAGGAGCACCATTCGTCTTTGCCTTGCAGATTCGGTATTGGTGAACGTATCTGGAGAAGACAGTGCAAAGAAGCTATGGGATAAACTGTGAAGTCTGTATCAGTCAAAGTCCCTGGTAAACAAGTTATTTCAGCGAAAGAAATTGTACCTTCTGAGGATGACTGATGGAGACTCTGTGTCAGAGCATCTAAACGCCTTCAATACTCTGGTAAGTCAGTTGAGATCTGTTGGTATTACAATTGCTGATGATGAAAAATGTATTAGTCTGTTTTGCTCTTTGCCAGATTCATGGGATAATCTGGTTATAGCTATTGGGAGTAATGCAACCACGCTAAACTTCGATGATGTGGTTGCATCCCTACTATCGGAGGAAATGAGGCGGAGATCCATAGATAGTTCAGCTAAGGATGCCTTATTTGTAAGAGGTCACCCTGGAGACAGATCTAAAAATAAGTCTTCAGGTGGTAGATCTAAATCTAGAGGGAGATCTAAATCTCCAGGACCTTCTGTAAGAAAATGCTGGAAGTGCGGTAAAGCTGGGCATTACAAGAAGGATTGTAAATCCAAAAATACTGATAAAAGCAGAGGACCTAATGATGCTCCATCCGCAGATGGGAAAGAATCTACAAAGGAATGAGGAGATGTGTATCTGGCATCTTCAATTACACATGCAGAGCATGATTCGTGGTTGATTGACTCAGGTGCGTCTTATCATATGACTCCTCACAGGGAGTGGTTTTCTGAATACGAAAAGTATGATGGAGGAGATGTATTTCTGGGAGACAACTCGGTGGCGAAAATCATAGGTCAAGGAAAGATCAAGCTACTGCTCAAAGATGGAAGGGTTAAAACTCTTCCCGGGGTACTGCACATTCCAAAGCTGGCTAGAAACCTTATATCTGTAAGTAAAATGGATGATGCAGGTGTGAAAACATTATTTGAAAAGAACACATGCAAGATGGTTCGAGAATCACTGGTGCTGATGAGGGGAGTTCGGATTGGAACTCTATACAAGTTGTTGGGAAGCACCTTCAAAAATGGATGTAACAGTACTATTGTTCCTGAGGGTAAAAATGAAGGAGACAGAGTCCTTACTGTCTCTAGTGAGAAGACATCGTTATGGCATCGAAGGCTGGGAGATATTGGAGAGAAGGGTCTTCGACTATTACAAGGTAAAAGTATGGCTGAAGGCATGTCTGATTTCACATTAGGTTTTGATTTCTGTGAACATTGCTTATATGGTAAACAGAATCGGGTAAGATTCTCATCTGGTGTTGTAAGAGCTAAAGGAATCTTAGAGTTAATACACAGTGATGTTTTTGGACCTGTGCCTGTTCCATCACTTGGTAAATCTGTGTATTATGTTTCATTTATAGATGATTTCTCAAGGAAAACTTGGATTTATTTCCTGCGTAAGAAATCTGAGGTTTTTAATAGATTCAAAGAATTTAAGGTTCTTGTAGAGAATCAAACTGAGAAGAAAATAAAAGTACTCAGAACAGATAACGGTGGAGAATTCTGTGAAAGTGAATTTGAGGAGTTCTGTAAAACGTGTGGAATAGCAAGGCAAAAGACTACTCCATACACACCTCAACAGAATGGGGTTGCAGAAAGGATGAACAGGACATTGATGGAAAAGGCAAGGAGTATGCTCAGTGGTGTAGGGCTAACACAACAATTCTGGGCAGAAGCTGTTGACACTGCATGTTACCTAGTGAATAGGACACCCACATCAGCGTTGGTTGACAAGACACCTCATGAGGTTTGGACTGGTAAGAAACCCTCTCTCTCTCATCTCAGAGTGTTTGGGTGTGATGCTTTTGTACATGTTCCAAAGGAGAAAAGGAGCAAGTTGGATAATAAAGCGGAAAAATGTATCTTCATTGGTTACAAGGATGGAGTGAAAGGTTACAAGCTGTGGAACCCAGTAAAAAGGCAAACAGTTTACAGTCGAGATGTGATCTTCATAGAAGTTGAAAGCACTTCCAAGATTGAGGATCTACCAAAGGAAAAGGATTCAGAGAAGCTACACTTTGATATCAAGGATGAAAGAGGTGACTCTTTTGAGGAACCAGATTCGTCTGAATCAGATGAGGAGGCAGAATCGTCTGAATCAGATGAAGAGGCGGATCCACAGACTCCGGTATTGAGGAGATCTGACCAAGAAAGAAGGCAAGTTGAAAGGTACAGTCCCCCTGATTTTCGTTCTAATTTTGTGTTATCTATTACTGATGATGATCCTAGAACTGCTAAAGAGGCAATGGATTCAGTAAACTATGGAAGAAGGCCATGATAGAAGAAATGGATGCCTTGGACAAAAATGAGGCATGGGATCTGGTTGAGTTGCCAGAAGGAAGAAAGCCTATTGGAAGCAAATGGGTATTCAAGAAGAAGTTAAATGCAGCAGGTAAAGTGGAGAAGTACAAGGCTCGACTAGTAGCGAAAGGTTATTCCCAAATTGAGGGCATCGATTTTGGTGAGATTTTTTCACCTGTTGCAAAATTGACTTCTATTAGATTTCTTCTATCTATTTCTGCTGCTTTTGACCTTGAAGTAGAACAAATGGATGTAAAGATGGCTTTCCTACATGGAAATCTTAATGAAGAGATCTATATGAAGCAACCAGAACGGTTTGTGGTGAAAGGAAGAAAGGAGCTTGTCTGTAAGCTGAAAAAATCTCTCTACGGATTGAAACAATCTCCCAGAATGTGGTATCAAAAATTTGATACTTATATACTGGGACTTGGTTTCTCAAGAAGCAAAGCTGATCACTGTGTTTATTTTAAGCTAAATGGTGATCATTTTATTTATGTAATATTGTATGTTGATGATATGTTGCTAATTGGAAACAACAAGGAAATCATCAAGGATGTCAAGAATCAGCTGTCATCTGAATTTGACATGAAAGATCTTGGTGCTGCAAATTTCATTTTGGGCATGGAAATAAAAAGAGATCGTGAAAACAGGAAACTCTGGTTAAATCAGAGGAAATATGTTGAAACGATATTGAAGAGATTTAATATGCAGGGAAGCAAACCAGTGAAGGTGCCCATTCCTGTAGGTGTAAGGTTATCTGCAGAACAGTGTCCCACGACACAAGAAGAGGTAGAGGACATGTCTCTTGTTCCCTATGCTAGTGCAGTTGGCAGTCTGATGTATGCCATGGTATGTACTAGACCAGATATAGCCCATGCAGTGGGAGTTTTGAGTAGATACATGTCAAAACCAGGAAAGGAACATTGGACTGCAGTAAAGAGGGTCTTCAGGTATTTGCGTGGCACTACAGATTCTGCAATCTGCTACCAAGGAAGACCCAGTCTAAACAGAGAGATAGATATACAAGGATTTGCTGATGCTGACTGGGCTGGAGATCTTGATCACATAAGATCTACAAGTGGCTACGTTTTTAATCTATTTGGAGGAGCAATCAGTTGGATGAGTAGAAGACAAGCTGTAGTTGCACTCTCAACTACAGAAGCTGAGTACATGGCAGCTACCCATGCAAGTAAGGAAGTTGTATGGTTGCAAAGATTGTGTTCAGGTATTGGTTTTGTTCAGAATGCAGTAAAAATTGGCTGTGATAGCTCAAGTGCAATATTTCTGGCAAAGAACCCTGCTTATCACTCGAGGACAAAGCACATTGATGTGCAGTACCATTTCGTCAGAGACATGGTTGAACAAAACAAAGTGTTGCTGGAGAAGGTTGACACTTTGGTAAATGTTGCAGACTCTTTGACAAAGTCTGTGAGTACTCAGAAGTTCTCTTGGTGTAAAGAGAACATGGGCATTGTTGCCCTGAATTGTTGAAGTCATAAATTTCTCCTGTATGTGAAGAGAACAACAAGTGGGAGAATGTTGGGTATCTTATATCTCTTCACATGGTCGCTGCGTGTACAACACGATCCCTATGGCACTAGTGATTCGCCTGCGCCGGGCGCATCCAGAGGGGGGGGTATCCCGACAGGGCCCACCCCCTTCGTTTCGGAGGGGGCCGTTAGGCCCCCGGAGTCCGCGCGGAGCGCAAAAAGTTTTGGGTTTCTTTTTGCTTTTTCGCGATTTTCGACCCATTGTACTCTATCTAATCCCGGTAAAGGGGATTAGGGTTGTAACCTAATTTCAGGTAAACGAATTAGGGTTTTAGATGCTGCGGAAAACCATTTATTGTATTGTACATGGTTAAATAAAACATATAATGAAAAGGAGCTATGCGGCTCTAAGTTTTGCTGGTTTTTTCTTGGTTAAGGGTTTCCAGGTGAAAATCTCTGTGTAATGTGTGTGCCATTGTGTATTTTCTGTTAATGCTTAAGAATCAATATAAGTTTGTACTTCACTGTTAAGGTTTAAAACATACAGAAAGGTCAGATGGAAATGATTCTTCGGGGTCGCGCACTGAATTGGTTCATGAAGTTTGTGCAAGTTCCTGCAGGAAGTCCAGAGAAGACTTTGGATGAAGTTAGGAAAGGATTAATTGTAGAGTTCAGAAAACCTAAGTCTGAAGCACAATATATCACATAACTGAATGAGATCAAGCAGTATCCAAATGAAACTGTTTGGGACTTTGACCAAAGGTTCAAAATGCTAATGGCAAGAGTCATCTTTGATATGAGCAACGTCCAACATAAGGAATGGTTCATCGCGGCGTTGCTACCTCATATTCGACTCTTGTTGATGTAGCAAAACATTGTGACATCGAGCGAAGCTCTGGAGATTGGGATGCAATTAGAAGCTTCATCAGTTGGTGAGAATGCAGCTGGCATGTCTTAGATTCAGACACAGTTGGCCAACGTGATGATTCCGTTACAAGATCTTAAGAAAGGAATGAAACACCGCAAAGAGGCTTCATGTACGCGTTGTCGTGCAGAGGAGCATACCAAGGATAGCTGCCTAGATTTTCGCAACTATCTGGTATCCAGAGTGCCGAACCCATTAAGTGGTGGAGGTATGCCATGGTGTCGCATTTGTCAGGTCTACGGGCATCGACATGAGGAGTGTCAATACATGCATAAGATAGTCACGGAGCCGGTGAATTTGTATTGTACATTCTGCAAGTCTGTTGGGCATGAAGATAAGGATTGCCGCACCTATGGCCTACTTTAGAAAAGAACGTACGATTCATACTATGTGAAGGATGACCAACGTGTAGTACAACAACCGCAACTGCAGCCACAGGTGGACCATTTGTCACCTCAGTCATAGATGCAATTTGTATCGCAGCCACAACCACAACAGTAGTTTGTGCCACAACCGCAATATAATCCAATACAGATCCCTCTGCAATAGCCATAGTATGTTATGTTGATGCATATGTAACTTCGGAATGTATTTCACCTATGTATTTCATCTATGTATATTGTACTCCTATAGAGATGTGTTATTCCTCTATAAGGAAGTGTCGTCATTTGTATTGACAAGTGTCGCAAGTGTCATAACTTGTCGATGGGTTATTTGACCACCATGTGTGGGGTCGGCCCTAATTAAGTTAACCATGGGTTATTAGGCTAAGCTAGACAAGTTGGCCCCATTAGTTTATTGGGAAGGACAGGACAAGTATAAATAAAGTATAAATAGAGATCGGGAGATCTCTATTTGATCATCTCATTACTCACTTCTACATCACTCGAAAAGTGGCGTACATGTGAGGAGGAGGATTATCTGCTAGGAGAAGACTATCTCTTGTACTTGGGTTGTAATTTTCTTGTATTATTGCTCTATCTATCTCTGAGGAAGTTGTGGGGTTTTTCACCTTAGGGTTTTCCCCACAGAAACTCTGTGTGTCTATTGTCTCTTATGTTTGCCTCTTGTTTTGATTTACATGATTGGCATGCTTGATATGATTGATATGTTGTACATGTTATTCTCCTAGTAAAGATCCTAGAGTATATTGAATTAATACTGAAAAATTAACATGGTATCAGAGGTTCCCTGAGAAGAAGACATTGTGCAGTGGTGGAAACTAGGGTTTCTTGTTTATTGGGTTTCTCTCCACAGATTTTGGAAAATCAATAAGGTAGATTGACTCTACTCATCAAGGACAATCTATCTATCCAATCAGAATTCAATTTTGAGCACTTTCAGTTTTGGCCCTAAAAATTAGGGTTCCACTAAAATAGGAATTTCTGAAATATGAAGACATAGCTAGAAGATCCTTGGAAAATCAAAGTTTAGAGCTTTGGATTGAGATTTTTGGTTGGGTGAAGCTCCAGGAAACTCAAACCCTAATTTAGGGTCCTCCCTAGTGAATTCGGGTAGACTAAAAGGCATTTCTGAAGGGTGAAACTTTGCAGATCTCAAATTCTGAATATACCAGGATGATCAGCTCATCAAGGCGCATCTTTCTATACTTTCAGAAAGTTGAAATTCACATTTTGAATTTTTAGGGTTTCTTTGACAAACCCTAATCCGGGACCAAATCTAGTATTTGAATTATCATTTTTTGTATATTTGATTGTTTAAATAATATTGTTCAATGATGTATATACTGATGTTCCTAGAATTAGGCTGTGTATTTTGACATATTAGAATAATTGCATTAATGAACAACATACTACTAATATGCATGTAATGGGTAAGTGGCCTATGGAACTATACAACATTCAATTTCTACTTATCTAGAATGAAACCTCTTTGCTGACATGGTCGGAGTAGTGCAAACTCTTAACAATGTTCTAGTAGAGATTGAAAGGCATGTAGAAAGTTACACGATATGGATGAATGTTGTATTGAAGCATTGGCTAAAATAATTGCATGACTGTATGACATATTTCTTTATGTGTAATAATTTGTTCTGAAAACTATGAGATGTTTCTAATCATGCAATTTAATTTTTCTTGTAGGAAAGATCATATACCATCACCTACAAAAGAAGAACTACAACATTTGTTCAAACAACAAAGTTATCTATTGAAGATATTGAAGATTCTGAAGTTCCCACGATATGGGATATAGTAAAAGGATGCCATGGTCAAGAAGTACCAATCGATCATGTTTGGGATGTGGTTCCAAGACCTGAAGGGAAGTTTGTTGTGACTTCCAAGTGGATCTATAAGATCAAGCCTACTACAGATGGCAGCATAGAGAAATACAAAGCAAGATTTGTAGCTCGTGGCTTCTCCTAGAAAGAAGGAATCGACTATGAAGAAAATTTTGCTCCTGTAGCTAGATACACTTCCATTAGATCAGTACTTGCTCTGGCTGCATTGATGAAATGGAAGATACAATAGATGGATATCAAGACTGCTTTCTTGATTGGTGTAGTCGAGGAGGAAGTATATGTGGAGCAACCACTTGGTTTCGAGACACATGACAGGAAGTCATACGTGTGCATGTTGAAGAAAGCCTTGTATGGCTTAAAGCAAGCTCCTAGGACTTGGTATGGTAGGATATTCCAACTTTCTATCCAGTTTGGGATTTACCAAGAGTAAAGTGGATTCCAACCTTTACTACAAGGTTGAGGAAGGCAATCTTAGTTTAGTAGGAAGCAGTCCTGCATAGCACTGAGTACAGTTGAAGCAGAGTATGTTGCACCTTGTTCAGGTAGTTGTGAGGCAGTATGGCTCCAGAAGCTACTATCTGAGTTATTTGATCTCTCGTTGGATGCTATTGGTATCTTTTGAGACAACCAGAGTTGTGTGAAGCTGTCTGAGAACACGGTGTTCCACGACAGGTCAAAGCACATTGATATCAAATATCACTATATCAGGGATATGGTGTAGAGAGGAGCAGTGAAGCTCCTGTATGTTGCGACGGATGAGCAGGTTATGGATGTGTTGACGAAACAATTAGCCAGAGTGAAGTTCGAGTACTTCATAGAGAGGCTTGGTGTTCTTCAGATTGACAACACTTTGAGGAAGAAGTGATGGACACATTTGCTAGAGCCATTCCAAGCATGGTGAGAGGAGGATCCTTCCCATGGCTGTGGATATAAGCACTGGATGATGAGCATCAGGACGATGTTCTAGTTTTTGCTCTGTGTGATCAGTTGGATCATTTATATGTATGTATGTATGCATCATGTTGGATGTTGGATATGATCAGTTGGATCATTTATATGTATGTATGTATGCCTCATGTTGGATGCTAGATATGATCAGTTGGATCATGTGTATGTATTTGTAGATGTATCAGGAGTATACATTGTATGATCAGGTAGATCATGTATGTCGATATGTATCAGGTATGATTAGGTGGATCGTGTGCTTGTATATGTATCAGGTGGATACATTGTATGATCAGGTAGATCATGTATGATGATATGTATTAGGAAGATACTATGTATGCATCAGATGGATGCATTGTATGATCAGGATGATCATAGATGATGAGCTTCAGGATGTTGATCCAGATGACATGCATCAGGACGATGCAATGATGATGATCATGATGATCATGTGTACATTAGGATGATGTATGGTGAGTATCAGGATGATACTCTGTGGCCGTTGAATAGGTTGTACAGATTAGCATGTAAGTTGACTTGGGAGATCCTATAGGTCGGAGCTGTGTGCCCGTAACAGCCTGGGATGCTCTTTCGAGGTTTTTTCCTATGGCATATAATAGCACCCTAGGAGATTCTATAGGTCAGAGCTGTGTGCCCGTAATAGCCTGGGATGCTCTTGCGGGGTTTTTCCATGACCACATATAATAGCGCCCTGGGAGATCCTATAGGTCGGAGTTGTGTGCCTGTAATAGCCTGGGATGCTCTTGCGAGGTTTTGTGGTGACCACATATAATATCACCCTGGGAGATCCTATAGGTCGGAGCTGTGTTCCTGTAACAACCTGGGATGCTCTTGCGAGGTTTTATGGCAAGGTCACATGTAATCTGTCCCTGGGAGATCCTATAGGTCGGAGTTGTGTGCTCGTAAAAGCTTGGGATGCTCTTGCGAGGTTTTGTGACGCACGTAATAAGTCCTGAGAATTCCACAGTATGGCCAGCGATGATGAAGACCTACAGGTGGTGGGATTACATCCAGTATGAAAAAGGACTGGCTCTGTAGAACTTCCTATGATGAGTAGATTAAGAGATTAATTGAGATAGACGCAACAGTGACGACGACAATGATTCGATGCCGATCATTCATTGATGATGATCCAGAGAAGAAAACTTGTGCTAGCAGATCTGTGTCGAGAAATACCTTCCTCGTTAAGAGGGAGTGTTGATGTATATGTAACTTCAGAATGTATTTCACCTATGTATTTCATCTATGTATATTGTACTCCTATAGAGATGTGTTATTCCTCTATAAGGCAGTGTCGTCATTTGTATTGACAAGTGTCACAAGTGTCGTAACTTGCCAATGGGTTATTATACCACCATTTGTGGGGTCGGCCCTGATTAAGTTAAACATGGGTTATTAGGCTAGGATAGACAAGCCAGCCCCATTAGTTTATTGGGAAGGACAGGACAAGTATCAATAGAGATTGGGAGATCTCTATTTGATCATCTCATTACTCACTTCTACATGACTCGGAAAGTGGTGCACATGTGAGGAGGAGGATCATCTGCTAGGAGAAGAATATCTTTTGTACTTGGGTTTTACTTTGGTTGTATTATTGCTCTATCTATCTTTGAGGAAGTTGTGGGGTTTTTCACCTTAAGGTTTTCCCCACGGAAACTTTGTGTGTCTATTGTCTCTTATGTTTTCCTCTTATTATGATTGACATGATTGACATGCTTGATATGATTGATATGCTGTACGTGTTATTCTCGCAGTAAAGATCCTAGAGTATATTGAATTAATGCTAAAAAATTAACACGTTCCATCGGCGCAGCATGTTCAGCTAGGGCAGTGTGTTAAGCTGCAACTGAACCCTACGCAACAACAATTTAATCAACTGCAGTATCAGCAACAAGGTGGATTCCGCGGTGGATTCCACAGTGGACGAGATGGAGGCTTTGGTCAAGGAGGTGGACGAGGTCGAGGACCCGTGCAATGTTATAATTGTGGAGTACTGGGACACTATCAAAGAGATTTCCCATAGTTACAAGCACAGTGTACATATTATTTTGTTGTTGATCACACTGTTGAGAAATTTCCATAGCTAATCACGAGATGGCAGGGAGGAAATGTTCAGTAGTTGCAGAATAAGAATCAGTTGCAGAATTAGAAACCAGTGTCGAATCAAAATCAGCCCCAGAACCAAAATCACAATCCGAATCAGATTGCCAACCAAGATGTGAACCCACCTGGGAACCCGCCGTTGAACCAGACTCAGGGTGCAACTATCGCAGCAATCTCTGCAGAACCAAGAATGCAAGATGCCATTGTTGCTGTTATCACTCGTGGAGGTGCAATGACAGGACAGGATGGCCCAAATCCACTCATCCAGTTGGTTGGAATGAAGAAGGTGTGGTTTGATATTGATGCTGAGAGAGACACATTCTTTGAAGCATGTCATGCGATGGGAAGAAATCTTGGTAAGACAATTATTTGCGACATGGCCCCTATTTTTTATTCAACTTTAGAAGCAGGCCCATCGTTGCAGTATGGTACCTTATAGAACTTCTTTGAAAGTTGTTTATCATCGGCACGTGATCCCGATGCTCTTGCTGAGATCGAGGGTCTGCTGCATCGACTGACCAAGGGGTAGAAAGAGTCCACGATAAACTCCTTACAGAGGCAGAAGACAGGTAAAGAGATGCACACAAATGTCCAGATTGGGGACTATGATGTCGATTCAGTCATTTTGGATATGGGCTTAGATGTCAATATTCTAACGAAGCATGCATGGTAGAAAATGGGGATCCCAATGCTGAGTTGGTCTCTTGTGCAGCTGCTACTAGCTAATCAGGCCAAGGTAATGCCCATTGGGATAGTTTTGTGCCTTGTTGTGGACATTGAGGGAATGAAGACCTATGCTGAATTTGACGTTATTGAAGTTCTCGATGAGGGAAGCTCCTATCCTGCATTGCTGGGGATTGGATGGGCTAATTACAGTGCAGCAGTAATAAATTTTAAGAAGCACATGATGACCTTTGAAAACCACAACCTAAGAGTGATAGCTCCATTGGATCCAACTGAAGGGCGCAGGTATGTTGAATGGAGTTGTCAGCGGTTGGGACCAGTCGTACAATATTTCAGAAGATTACATTCATCCGAGTGTCAATGGTGAGCTTGGGTGGCACAAATCTAGTTCTGCGTCTTCCGACTCTAATGATGCTTTAGAGAATTGGTAGAATCACCTGCATGAGGTGTCGTTTCACAAGTGTGGGTTGATCACGCAGTCGCTATGCCACGTTGTGACTTAGATTGTTGCATTACCAGTATATGAAGGACTTCCCGGATTGTCTAAATTTTCGTGGAGCTTGAGTAAAAGGTATCAGAACCACATCGATTGTTGGCATTGGAGGAGGCGTTGAAGGCCACTCTAGCACGTTGGTGGGAAACCCATAAGAATTCGATTACTAGGTGGTCGTAGTGTCAGAGATTGATGACGGTTCGCTTTAGAGAAATTGAAGTTTACCATACAGGGAAGTATGATGGGTGGAATGACCCTGGCATTCATTTGGTTGAAGGTCAAACGTTGTGGGCATTGCGACCAAATGACGAGTGGGTCAATGCCTTTGCTCATACTTTCGATGAAATGCCGCGATCTTGGTATGCCTCAGCTGAGTTGCGCGGGGAGATTACCACCTGGTTAGACTTGACGGTCTACTTTACTCATACATTCAACTTTGTGGATGCCAATCTAGATGTTCACAATGTCCTGCAGATCATCCGCGATGTGGTTCTAAAGGTAGTTCCCGTTGCATATCCCGCGGATCCGCATACACATTGTCAGATGCAATCAATGATGGAATGCTATAATTTTACCAGAGGCCCAAAGGATGATGATGATCCGCAGAATATCAATATTCCAAAGATAGAAGGGAGTTGTGATGTTGTAGCACCTGATGCACCGACCGATCCGGTAACTCAGCCATTGAAGACTAGGAAGATCAATATTGGGACGGAGGAGAACCCAAATTTTATGAATTTTGGGGACTATTGGGACGATGAAATGATGGAAAAGGTCACGAACCTGTTGCATGAGTTCCAATATTTGTTCCCTACAAATTTTTTTTGAAATGAAGGGAATACTGGGGGATCTAGGGGAGATGAAGATTCCATTAAATCTGAATGTGAAACCAATCAGGAAGTGACCATATCGACTAAATCCGCGACAGAAGGAAAGGGTCAAAGCTGAACTTGACCGCATGCTGTATGCTGGGATCATTGAGCCGGTCGAAGAATTAGATTGGATTAGTCCTATGGTGGTGCAAGAGAAGAAAACATGTGAGGTTCGGATTTATGTCAACTTGCGGAAGTTGAATGATGCATGTCTGCATGATCCATTTCCTACGCCATTCATTGATGAGGTGATGGAAGGACTGGGCAGTCAAGAGATGTATTCTTTCATGGATGGGTTCTCTAGCTATCACCAGATCAGAATTGCGAAAGAGGATTGCAACAAAACAGCATTTGTGATTGAATGGGGTTGTTTCCAGTACACTGTGATGCCATTTGGGCTTAAGAATGCACCTGCGGTATTTTCCCGAATTGTTGTCGTTTCCTTCAGAGATTTTATTCATAATTTTTTGGAAGTTTATATGGATGACTGGATAGCCTATGGATTGATCAACGATCATCTGGAAAATCTGTGACTTATGTTGGAGCGTTGTTGGCAGCATCTGATATCACTGAAATTGAAAAAGTGCATTTTCTATGCACCATTTGGGATATTGTTGGGTCACATTGTTTGTAAACAGGGATTGTTGGTCGACCAACCAAGATTGCACTCATCCTGAGCTTAACATCGCCTACCAATGTAAAGAAGTTGAGGGCGACGCTGGGGCACATCCCAAGCATGAAGTTTTAACAATGGAAAACTTTAGCTCAAGTGACAAACGAAAGTGTTTTTCTTGTGGTAAACCTAGTCTATTTGAAAACGATTGTAAGAAAATGAAGTTTGATTTTTCTTGATCAAGGCCAACATGGAACTTTAACAAGGTCACTAGAAACCCTTGCCCCTTCATTTATACCAAGAAACATTTCTAAAACCAAAATTAGCACAAAAGCCCTCAAGAACCTTTTCAGGACGTTTCCTGTCCAAAAACACCAGAGATGATGTGTTTCCTAGGGAAAAAAAGAAAATATAAAGGTTCCACAAAGGAAGTGAGATCCACATATGACATGTTTGTCTATAAACAAGCCCTAGAAATTCCAGTAAAAACAAAAAACACAAATGTTCATAGTTAATTTTTTTGAAGTTAATTTTTTTAAAATATTTTGCATATGACATTTCTGTGTTTCTAAAATTATGAAAAGTGTTGTTTCTGAAACAGAAACCCTTTCAGAAACTAAAATAGTTTTCCCCATTTCACGTAGTTTTGACTATAGTAATATGTAATTATGTTAAAGAACATCATAGCAATAATGAAGAAATTAGAGAATAAAGGCTACCTACTATTTCATAAGAGAATAAAGGCTACTTGTTATTTCATTAGAGAATGTACTTACATTTCCATAGTTCTCTGAATAATAAGGATACTAAGATGAAGGCTGCCGCATCTGAGTTCCATGTGTTAATTTCACAACTTGCGCCGATACATCAAATCCTAGCAAAGCATGAGCAAGATATAAGGAACTTTAACATCTCATATACCAGTTAAAAGTATGTCATGAATTCCATTTTTCAAAAGTAGTGTATACATTTTGGCATAGATCTCATTAAAACATTCTCTAATAGTAACATTAAGGTAACAAGCACATAAACATTGCACATTAAGACAATGTTCCAAATGAAAAATTTTCAGAAATAATGATGGGGAAACCAAAATCAGTCGAAAAATAACCAAAATTTAGATTAAAGAAGAATGCTTGCTATAAAATCTCTACTTCTTCCTAGCCTAGACACTTAGCATAAATCCCATTGATTCTTTATTTTTTAATGTGCATTGGATGTTGGCCCTAACATGTTTATCATGGAAAAATTCTACCTTGCAGTTTCAATTACTGATTAGAATTTAGTGGTTTCAATTCCTAGAAATGTCTGGTCAATTCTCATTTTGGTTTAGTCTCCAAATTAAGTTTCAATTCATTTACTTTTTGCACTTTCGTATTTATGTATGTGTTTTATCTCAATCAGGGAACATGATAGAGTAGAACATGTTTTTGAATGAAGGGCATGCTTTTCTCATCCATTTTTGTGATTTTTTCTGCCAAAAGCAATGCTATTTTTTATGGTGGAGTATGACTGAAATACTTGAACAACTTGCAACATATTAATGAGCGGAAATGGATATTGAAGAAAGTTCAGGAAGAATAGAACATCCTTGAAAACATTTACCAGGTAATTTCTAAGCCATGCAGACCTTTTTGAATTTTCTACTGGTTTTGCTAGATGAAGTCATGATATTTATAGATAGAATGTTACGGTATAACTTACCAAGACACTTGGTTATGCTTCTTCTTTTTTCTCCCTTTGCTGCTTTCAGCATCAATATAGAAATTGTTTTTGCACTCCCACATTGTATTTTCACTGGGTGTACAGTTTAGTCTCATCGACCTACTTTTGTGGTCAATTATACATAATAAAATTATCTTATCCTATTTTCACTTTTTATCCACAAGTGAAAAGTTATTCAATGCCATGCATTTGAACATTTGCTTGAATTGATCATAAGTTTCTACTAGATGGAGTGTCTCTATGTTAGTTGGAAATAACAACCCAAGAACTATACGCATGAGAGCAATTGTTCTATTCTTGTAACCAAACTGTGCCTGAGGTCCGACGATACCGTGTACTGATGTGTAGTCACAGAAAAATAAAACCAAATAAAATTATATGTAGACAGTATTTCGGGCCCTTTATTGTGTTGGTTGTTCTAATTATAGCATATATAAACTCTGCATTGATTGGATAGATACAATTTATGTGAGAATCTATGAGGATAGGATGGATTTGCTTAGCGCTGTGACTGTTGTAGCAGTTGGGACTCCATATCAGGATGGGCTTTTATTCTTTGATATTCATTTTCCATCTGAGTATCCTGATGTACAACATGTAAGCACTTATTAACTGTTTGATTTGAAAGTGAAATTGAAATCTCAATTTTGTTTTGAGCTTCAATATGGATATCTCCTATGGCTTATGTTGGATTTTAACCATGTAGTTAGCATACTACCATTCTGGTGGGTTACGGTTGAATCCAAATCTGTATGAGACTGGGAAAGTCTGTCTGAGTCTCTTAAACACATGGACATGCAGAGGAAATGAACTATGGGACCCAACATCATCAAGCATTCTACAAGTCCGTGTTTCCATTCAGGGACTGGTACTAAATTGTAAGCCTTACTTTAATGAAGCTGGATACGACAAACATATTGGTTCAGCTGAAGGGGAGAAGAACTCTTTACCATACAGTGAAAAATCATTTCTCCTATCATGCAAGTCAATGTTGTACATACTACGCAAGCCCCCGAAGGTAGAATTTTCGGAAGATTTTCATTTCTAATTATCTTGTTGAACATTTTTCTGGAAACATTTTAAATCCACCGATTATTGTCTGTGCAACATTTTGAAATGTTTTTTAAAGAGTATTTTCAAAAATGTGGTCATTGTATTCTTCATGCATGTGATGCATATATGAAAAGGGCTCAAGTTGGATCACTTTCAGAAGATATTGTATGCTTCCATCAAATGCTAGGATAGGGTCCGAGAATCAGAATACTAGTTCTATTGGATTCAAGGTTATGTTAACTACATACATGGCTAACTATAAAAATTGATCTAGATAAATGGGAAAGAGTACTTCATCCAATGTCTCTAGGAGGATTACAGATAAGGTGCCCAGTAAACATGAACTCAACCATGGGAAACAGGATCATTTCTATCTAGACATTGGGAAAAAACATGGTGTAGAAGGAGATTAGGGTGAAGAAATAATTTCCAACAACTAACAGAAGATGTCTTGAAACACCTATCCCAAGAATTCATGGCTCTAATTTGGAAACATATTAAAAATTATCTACATGTGATCAAAGCTTCCTTACCACAGCTTACAGGAAATGGCTCTGAAATTAGGATGAAATATAATATTTTTAAGGAATTCCCCTCTGGGAGGCCTCCCTGAAATGGCACACATCCTCGACCAGCTTGAGGGGAAGGGGTGTCAGATCGCTTGTAGATATAACTAGTCAAAACTCAGAAGGAAATTGGCAAATTTGGTCACCTCCATAACCCATTCCAAGAGATATTGAAGAGAATTGGAAATCCCTACAGATCAGAATGAGAGGAATAGCTCCAATTCCCAAGTTGATGAGAGAGTTTGGGGAAGGACAGGAGGTATCCACACTATTTAGGAGGGATATTATGAAATGTTCAAAGCCATTTCTGAGCCTGTGGCCAACCAAGTTTGTGGGAACTCAATTGGGAATTTGCAGAAAAAAACATAACTGGGCCATCAATATGTTTCTTACGTATAGAGCTTAGAGTAGAGAGAGAGGTTAGAGTACTTCGTTTCGTTCGAATCGGTAGAGCTCTCGGTATCAACTCCTAAAGTGTCTAGCTAAGGGAAATCCTGTAGGAGAGCTGATCTTGGTACAGAATGAAATGTGATGGACGAGGATTCTAGGTCAAGGGAAGTAGGTAAAGAACCAAACAACGCATGAGGAATCAAAGTGTGAATATTTTTTGTATAAACAGTCAACAAATGTAAGTTTTTTGTTTATTCTCATGAGGACAATATGTCCACCAAAACTCTACAAGAAATTAGGGACAACAATGATAGCTCTGAATCAGACTTGCTTTAATTGTTTCAACTGGACACCTTCCATCTTCCATATTTTAAAATTTCTATATAATTTGGCTCCAGTTAGGCTGAGGCCCTTTTAATGGAGTAATGCAAAAGTCTCTGTTCCTATAAAAAAATAATTAAATTAATTTTTTCTACCCAATGCAAAAAAAGGTCATCTGGATTACCTTAACATACGCTGGTATGGATTCCAAATTGGGTTTCCTACAAGGAACAAATGCAGAGCCCTCTCCGGAAGCCCTAATTTCCCTCAAAGGAGTATGATAATTGTAGCCATCGTCAGGAAAACCAAGCTCTATGATTTCTTTTCTGATACTATCAGGCAGAGGGCCTTGTCCTTTCCCATTGTTTGATTCATAGTGCTTTGGATGACTACCCTTATATTTATCTTTCTTGGGCTTGACATTGGGTTCCACGTCCGGATCTTCGTCGGTGTCTACGAAGATGGAGTCGGTTTCTTCCTCTTCTGAATTGGCATGAGGGTCATCACCTGTGAAGCCCGGAACATAATTTGTGCCATCGCTGACCCGCGTGAAAACCCTATCTTCGTCGCATAAAAATCCGAATGGATCAGAAAATGTTGACGATGAATCTCTGCAAACCAGACAAAATGTTGCATAGATCTTCTTGCTGATGAAGCTCTTCTTCTTTCCCATGGCTGGATTGTTGTCTCTTGATCACTGCACTCATTATCTCTTCTTCTCTATGGTGCTGAACAAAACCCCTTACTAAGCCCTAAAATTTTATAATTACTCTTTATCTCTCCAACTCCAATACGGTCTGAGTTTATGGTTTCACATATAGGAACAATGCACAACTTAGTATGGAGAGATGTTGTAATATACATTACTTAACACTACATTATTAAAAAAAAAGTTAATTAAAAAAAAATATATCATTTTATTAAATAAAAAATATGAAAAGTAATATTTTTTAAATGATATGAAAAGTAATTTATGAAATTCATGTTAAAGTGTGTTGGCATTACAATCAATCGCAATTGTCTTAACCAAATCACTTCACATGCAAGAAGAAGCGCTTTTATTCATTCATCAACACTTAAGAGACATATTGGACAATAGTATTTCCAAGAGTATGAGCACTTTCAACAACCATTACAAGTGGAGGAGCCTCAAATATATAGGATTTGAGCTCAACTAACTCCATAATAAGATAATAATAATCCCTTAGATCTATTATGGGGATCAATAAACAATCCAATACTCTCTAACCTCCTAAGTCAAACAAATATTCAAAATGGTGGACCTTTGTGACATGTACAAGATATCACTATAAAACTTCAATGGCACTCATGTACCCTCCTCTAAAATGTAGATAGACCATGTCAAAAGTGAATAAAATAATCAATATGAACCTCTTGAGAGGTGTGCTCCACTAGAGGTTGTTAGATGTGTCCACAAAGTAACCTTTTCCACCACATGTGAGGTGCAGTCAAAATGTAGACCAAGAAGATAGCCCAAATGCCAAGGTAGATGCCTTAAATTGATACCAACAATAAAAAAAAATTACACATGAGGAGCAACATCTCTCTATAATGGAATGTGTGGAATTTGTGAATGCCAACAAATATGTGCCCCTCCCTCCAGGCATGGAGTGCCAAACATGGATGCTCTTGTTGGTAGTTGAATACAAGTGTAGGAGGTCCATAAATCATATGCCAACTCATCAAGTTATCCTCCTCGTCAAATCATACAGTAACCCCTCCAACAACTAGGAGAGTCCACAAAAGGAACAAAAGTAACATGTGAAATCCATTCCAATGGGGGTGTTCCATGGGTTTAAGCCCTCCTAGGACCCACCAACCATCTTGAAGTATTATTTTCAAAGCATCCAATTTATTATATTCATAATAACCAAGTACAAATAGTATTCATCCTATTATAATGCAGTTTTGATTTGATATGCAGCATATTATTTAAGAATAATGTCATAATTCTATCCCAAGATAGGTGAGCAATAAAACTCCACTTGAACAGAAAGTCAGAATTCAAATCTTTCACATTGTTCAACATTGTCTTTGTATGCAATCTACTGTAAATTGTATGTTCAAGTTTTATTGTGATTGTTTTTCCAAAGGAGATATGATTGATCCAGTGAGGGCTGAAGCTACCAATATGATTTATCTGCCTCATCGCAAGAAAGCCATCAAGTGGGTTTGGCAGGAATGGTTCTGGGAAAAGTAGCATTATTCCTTTGATGGAGAACTTTTATGATCCCACTTTGGGTGAGTTTCCTAAGTTTATTACTTGTCCATGGAAGTGCTTATTAGTCATGTAACCTCTAGAACTTTTGCTTGCATGGTTTTAAATTAAATTTCATCTTCTACTATGGAAACAAATATGACAATTTCCTTAGCATGTTCCTGTAGGAGAAGTTCTGTTGGATGGTGAAAATATCAAAAACCTTAACATAGAGTGGTTAAGAAGACAGATAGGACTAGTAACTCAGGAACCTGCTCTTTTGAGTTTGAGCATAAAGGAGAATATTATTTATGGACAGACTACTGAAACCATGGATCAAGTTGAAGAGGCAACAAGAAATGCACATGCACATGCATTCATCAGCTCACTTCCTAATGGTTATGATACTTAGGTAGATAAGAAATAGATTTCCTGATGAGATAGTCTACTGATCAAGAATTGGCAAAGTACTCATAGATAGTGATATTGCAGATTGAAAGAGATGGGCTATTTTTTACTGAAGAGCAGAAGATCAATATTGCTATTGCAAGGGTTATGCTATGCAATCCTTGTATTCTACTGCTTGATGGTTTTACTGGTGCTCTTGATATGGAGGCTGAGCATGTTGTTCAAGAAGATCTAAATATACTAATGTTGGGCCTCTCGACTATCATCATAGCACGTTTTCTAGGTCCAATACATAATTATGATCTTATTTATGTCATGGAAGAGGGCCATCTCGCTGAAATGGGTACTCATGAAGAGTTGTTAAGTGTTGATGGCTTATATGCTGAACTATTTCGATATGAAGAGGTGGCAAATCTTCGTAAAAGGTATTTTGCAGTTTATTTCTACACTTTTCAAGTTTGCAACACTTCCATGTGACCAATTATTATATGTTTTGAATAACATGTGCCTATGTTATAGTTCAATGTCAAATGGTTAGCATCTCTCTTTTTGCAACTTTTCCTATCTTGTTGTTGCTTAAACAATTTATATGTATGGTAGATTATGTTCATAGAACTTGAACATATGTAATTATCAACATGGAAGTTCTTTATAATGGCACAGGGAACTGATTGGCTAAATCCTAGTAGTTTAGTTCCTTAATTAATCCTATTTATTATGAGTTATTGAGCTCTTTCACATGAAAGCCCATAAATATTCCAACCGAACCATCAAATCTTGTTCATCCTTAGAGCATAAGATGTGCTATTCATGTTCGAGTTGCAGTCCTTGAACCGACTGAAGATTTGGCATAGTTACTAAAATTTCTTAAATGAAGAAAGGGAATTGAGGCTTTTGGAAAGAGGGATGGGGTTCCATTGAGCAAGAGCGAGACACCTTGAGATCGGGGCTATCATAGAAACTAACCAGGGAGACATATCCACCTCTCATTGATGGCAGTTAGATCTCGAATACCATGATACCGCTTTTATGCTCAGTTCAGTTCAGTAGGGTTGGAAATACTTATCTGTTGGGATTAATTTAAAAGTGAAAGATACATATCCGGGGCCTCACTAGGACTGTGTAAGCGATTTTGATGAAAAAATATTGCATTATTATCTGGTTAGGGAGCCAGAATATATATCTGTAGTTGCTTTAGCCTATGTCTCCACTTCTACACTTGGAATTTACACATGGCATCAACACAGCAAATGAAGGAGGCTTTGGAACTTCTCCAACTCCATCTTATTGTGCGCTTTCCCGGGAAACACCTAAGGGTTCTCTATTTTATCTATAGGATATCTATTTTGTTAAGAACTCTATATTTAGTTAGTTTTTAGGAGGAATCATGGTATTTGTCCAGGATAGGGGGTAGTATAGGGGGGATGTGAGTAGTCTTGTGCAGGGTGAACTAAAAGCGTGTATGACATGCTGGAGAATGTGAGTATGTGGTAAAAAGCACGTATGCGGTAATGCAGATGGATTTGGATCCCTTTATGCCATTAAGAATGGAATGTAGGTTGGGAAACCAATATAGATTCTCCCAACTAATTCATCTCATTTTTTTCGAAGCAAATTTCGTACATTGATCACACACTCTCCGGTGAATGCAAAGTTGTCTATTACAAGCCTTGTTTCCCTGATTGTGGTGGATTAGAGGAGGTGAGTGTCGCTTGGGTTCTTACCAAAGCTGGTGCATCTATGACTTTCACTCTGTAAGCTCCCCCTGTTTCGTCTAGAATTAGGGTCAAAGAAGATCCTCGCAGATAATAAAACAAAAGGCGTGGTAAAAGGAAGTAACGAGCAGTACATTCCGTTTTAGGGCCCTTCAACATATATACATGGTCTCATGACCCTAAAAGATCTGCAAACATTTTTTCACACTATACCTTTCAAAAGAATGGAAACATACCTTAATTTCAATGCCAACCAAAAGGAATCAAATGATTTCAATCGCCCTACTATCTACATTGTCAGGAATAGATTGATTGCACCTCTGTATTTGTTATTTCTTGCAACCACAACCAATCAAAAAAATATAAACACAAGCATTTGATCAATGGCATTTTATGAATTGAAGAAAATATTCGATGCACAATGGATAGGATATGAACACTACCTATATCGAACACCTTTATCTTGCCATTTCATCGACCTGGAAGATGAGGCAGAAGAATGAACTATGGATGCAAGAGTCTATGACCAAAACCTTCCCTCCTATGTACAATGAAACAAGAACTGAAACTTAGAAATATTAATTCTTTAAATGAAACTTAGAAATATTATTCTTTAAAAAAACAAACGGAGGGAAAACACATTTTACCACATTTTTATTAATTCTGAAAATAAAAATAAAAAAGGAGGGCAAACATGCACCATAAAAAGACTTTTCCATCGCACTATCCATCATTGTATTTATTGTGTTATCCAATGTTTGAGTAAATATTGATTTCGAATGGATGACAAAAGGCGTGGGAATATTTATTCCCATTTAAAAAATTTCGGAATTGAATGAATGGCATTATTTTTAGCATATTGTACGCTATGATGCATTATTTGGGTACTATAGCACTTTTTATTCCCGATCTATTATATATTCGATAGGGATAGCTGCCCCCACTAATTTACACAATCACATTGGGTAAGATTTATGAGCAATCCCATTTTGTTCAGTTAAGGAATGACTGTCCATCTGAATTTGAAATCATGAAAATATTAATTCCAAAAAAACCCCAAAAGGAAGGAAAACACATTTTATCAAATTTTCAATGGATTGATTTTAAATAGATTTTTTGTTTGTGTGGGTTTAATATCGATATGGGGTTTAAATATTGTTGTTATGCACCCATGTCCCAACTCACGATTCAAACAATTGCCCCCTCTTTTTCGCGGTAGCATGCTATTGAATCCTAATCAAATAGAAAACCAAATTTCTAAAGTTATATCTAGTTGAAGGTCTTCCCCTCTAGGGAAACATCATCTTTCATTTATACATTCCTCTCACATCTGAATTGAGCATTTAAATGACTTCATGTAATCTTCCCACATTGATAAGTTTTAAATTAATATAAAAAGATGGGAGGGACAACCGACATTCTTTAGTTTGGGGTTAATATTAGGCCAAAGGCAATGGTTTAGGCAGTCTTCACTCACAAAAAAATCCAATTAAGATGCCCACGCTCTTGATTCTGATGATTTAGAATCATCATAATCAAAACCACCAACCATGGGCTACATTGAAGAATAAGGAGAAGCAATCTTCCTTGCGATAAGTAGATACATTAGCAGGAATGGATGGCTTTCAATTTGCAAAGATGTGGAAGATATCATAGAAGTGGAGGGTGCTCCAAATCGCTTCAAGATGGACTAGGAAATATTTGAAAGGATTTTATGTTGTATCATGGCTGAGGAAGAAACACTTTTCTTTCCCAATAGCCTCCATTATCTGGAAAAATATATTGACTACACTACCTGTGGTTAAGTGGTGGATTGCTTGGAAGGATGGTATATGTACGAGAGTTATTTTAGGCTTGGATTCTTTTTCTGGGTGGAGGATATGGATTTATACTATCAGAAGAACTGCTGCCACACCTACACAGTCGGGACCTTTATTATCTTGCATATATACATAAGACAAATATCTCCAACTTGACAGGTTCTAGTATTTGGCTCTCTGCACAAGATCTCTGACTCACAGGAACTCTAGCAAGTGAATGGAACACATACATACAGGGAATTTACCAAAATGGGATCACTCTGTCTACAGAAACAGATAGGTTGGCTTGGACTTGGAACAAAATAGAAGGGATTGTGACAGTAAAAGAGGCCTATAATGCCTTTATATATCTTTATGAGGATGATGATTTGAAGTGGTGGTATATAGTGATATGGAAAATCAAAGCTCCTCCAAAATCAATTATATTTATGTGGTTGTGCTTATGAAATAAAGTCTTAACGGGGGAGATTTACAGAGAAAGGGGTGGAATTGGACCTTCAACCTATCCATTATGTTTGAGCAGTGATGAGACCATACAACATCTTGCAGTAGATTACAACATTACTCGGGATATTTGGAATTTGATTTGTAACATTCTTCAAGTAAAAAATAATTGGCATCTACAACCCCTTTAAGAAAATTTAAAGCTCTGGTTTTTAAAAAATCCCAAGGTAAAATCAATTCCCTTTATTGTCACATGGGGCTTATGGATTTTCATGAATTCCATTCTGTTTTAAGGCTACAGACAGAACCTAGAGGAGGTTGGGAGAAGGATTATTAAAGCATCAATAGAATTCGTCATAGATCCAGGCGCAGACAAAGTAAATTTTTTGATAAATCCAATTTTATTTGGTAATTCCCCCATGGGATTCTTCGATGGCACAACAAATAAGGATCAAAGTGGAATCGGCATTTTGGTGAAGACACCTCCACTCATTTTTTTAAGGCACACATGGCAACTGATGAAGTTGAATATAGTAGCCCTGACCAGTGTATTTAAATTTTTGTTAACTTTAAAATTATTCCTCCTTGTATTTTATTAGACTAGTTCCAAAGCTTCATGTTAACAACAACTCCTCAGGAACAATACGTGTAAATTTCGGAACCATGACATTATCAGGCATGTTTAACCTAAAGTTCTTCATTGACCGTCTCCAATCATAGGCACCGATGACAATGGTGGAGAGCTCATTCTTCACATAGTTTGAGTCAGTGGTATGCACTAACATGTGTCTACAACAAGGCTTCATGTGTCTACAGCAAAGCGCCAGGTGGTGGCACATCTTAAATAATGCAGACGATTCTTTGCTTTCATATATTGATGATACCCAAAACTTGAGTCCAACTTTGAAAAAACCTTTTCCCATCTAAGTTAATAAAAAGGATCATCAATTTGGGTAGGAGGTACTTGTTCTTAATTGTCACCTTATTTAACATTGAATAACCAATGCACATCCAAAAGGTTCTATCCTTCTTATTGACTACCAATATGTGTTCTATCCAAGGTGATGCACTTGGTCATATGAACCCTCTGTCTAATAGTTATTGTAATCGCATCTTGAATTCACTCAACTCATTAGTTTGCAATATATTCTAGGCCTTGGATATGGGCATGTGTGTCTTATGTTATGTTCTCTTGTTTCCATTGGAATCCACTTGAGTCACCCTTCACAAAAAGGGGGAAAACAATGAGAAGAAAGGGTGATGGAATGAAAATTACTAACATGTTGAAATTGGCAGGAAAATTTTCATTTTTGGTGTTACAGATCTAAAAATTACCAACATATCCCACTTGTAGTTGAAATTAGATTCACTCTTTAGAGATTATGTGATGTCGCAAGGCCTTAATCATCACTCAAGAGCAACATAGGGAATTGTTACATATAGGCTAGATATTCCATATGTAGTTCATATGTAGTAGTCTAGGTTAACATGCATGGATCATCAACCCCATAGCAAATTAATATGGTATTAGGCCCTAAAATTAGTTTATAGGCCATGGTATAGGTCACAAGAACCATTGTCAATGTTACAAATATTGAAATGGCCACAATATCTCGCTTGTAAGGTAAAGTAATTATGTTTAGGGCCCTACACATGGACCATGAATCATATAGTAAATTTATCAACCATGGACCAATATTTAGGTTATGAGAACCACTATTGTTTTACATAGCCTATAAATATTAAACCATGGTTGGTTTATTGGTTTACATAACCATGGACAAACCAACAACAACAATGACATCGATGATGGTGACAATGATGATCATGACTATCTCACATGTAGGATAGAGATTCTTATGCGGTAATCTAGGTTAACATGCATGGACCATCAACCCCATGGAAAATTAATATGGCATTAGACCCTAAATGTAGTTCACATGCCATAGTCCAGGCCACGAGAACCATCCTTTGTGTTAAAAATATTGAAATGGCCACCATAAACAATGCCACTAATTAGACACTGACCTAACACAACCAACCTATGTAAATGACTCATGCACTTGGCACACTTGATCCATGTAATGAATTCATGCACCTAGGAAGCTTCAAACTCTAACCCCCTCACCTCATACCTAACCTTAACATCTAGCCCCAAACTGAATAACATGATAACTTTTAAACCACTTAACGACTAGTACCAACAAAACCAGAACCCCTTGCCCACTAACTCACTGGTCCCTCAGGTGCCTCGCTTCTAATCCAAAAACTCCCCAAAAGTTACGAGAATTGGGATTTTAGGGGGGGTTTTCAAACAATCGCCTCCAAAAGTTCAATTCTCATGACTTTTAAGGGGGGTTCCAAAAAAACCGCCTCCCAAAGTTCAATTCTCATGACTTTTAGGGGGGGTTTTGAAATCTCCCCCAAAAGTTATGAGAATTGGGCTTTTAGAGGGGGGTTTTCAAACAACCGCCTCCAAAAGTTCAATTCTCATTAATTTTAAGGGGGGGTTCCAAACAAACTGCCTCCCAAAGTTCAATTCTCGTGACTTTTAGGGGGGGTTTTGACAAAACGCCCCCCAAAATGATGAGAATTGGGATTTTAGGGGGGGGGTTTCAAACAACCACCTCCAAAAGTTCAATTCTCATGACTTTAAGGGGGGTTCCAAAAAAACCGCCTCCAAAAGTTCAATTCTCATGACTTTTAGTGGGGGTTTTGACAAACCGCCCCCAAAATTTATGAGAATTGGGCTTTTAGGGGGGTTTTCCAAAAACCACCCCCAAAAGACAAATTTCAAGACTTTTGGGGGCGGATTTAAAAAAACCGCCCCCAAAAGTCCAATTTCCATGACTTTTAGGGGTGCTTTTAAAAGACCGCCTCCAAAGGTCTAAAAAAACTTTTAGGGGGGGTTTTACAAAGACCCCCACAAGCCAAAACCACCCCTAAAGGGCTATTTTGTTGTAGTGAGTACATGACAGCAAGCCGGAAGATCATTGTATCATTTTGAGCAATACACAATAGCGAGCTCTAGACAGCACGAACAGTTACAGAGGAATAGGCAAGCGATAGACAAGGACTTCAGGATGAAGATCAATGAGTACACCATGTCCAACTGACATGGCTCAAGGGAGAGCCATAAGATTGTGTTGGGGGTCTGTTGGTAGGCGTTTTGGATGAGTCATCTACGCAGCATCGCAGACACTGCGAAGGGTCAAAGATGTCGCGCAAGAAGGAAAACAACGCACAAGTCGATACATTTATGTATTTTTGGGTCATTTGGACCGCATTATGTGGGTTTTGGGTCATTTGGACCGCATTATGTGGGTTTTTGGGTCTTCCTTTTTGTAAATTTTGTTAAGAAGTAGTTAGACAGTTTCCTAAGTGGACCACAAATGTAAAGGCACAAGCCTATAAATAGACATAGCATTGTAAGTGTTGATATACCAATAGGAGATCCATGAATTGATCAATTGAAGACATAGTTGAGCATGGATGATTTTGCTTGTCGGTTAATCTGGGTATGCGACAGGAGAACTATATTGCTATATCCATGGGTTGTTACGAAGGTTAATATGATATGTTGTTGAGCATAATTACTGTGTCTCTTTCTGTTTTCCTGCTATGAATGCGATGTGTGACTTGAATACATGAATGATGCAATGATTTCTTGTTCCAAAGGATGTTTTACTGCTAGATATGTTGCACATCAATGGTTTATTTCACACTAAGATATGTTGAATAATGATGTGATTCTGTCTAAATGCATAAGTCAAAATGTTAGATCTATTTATGAATGCTACGATAAGTTGAATAAGCGGATGCACAAAGGTCCTTCCTCATTCGGTGGAAACATGGTTCCGTCATCTCTCCCTTGAACATCTCGGTTGAGACTTCATCTGCTCCGCAATTGTTGATGGACGGGATAAAACCTGTCTGGGCCAGTGCTCAGGGAGATCACTGTGGGTTGGATGTCGACAGAGTGAGGAACCCTTGTCGACTAGGTTTGTGTCAACAATACTTTTGAGTTCTAGGATCTCTGTGACATCTTTTTTCATGATGTTTATTATTGTTCCTATGTCCACTAGCATTTTCTGGATGGGTTTCCTACCAATATATAATGTTAGTGTGAGATTTTCAATTGCTAGGAACTAGATTCATAAGACAATTTCACATGGAATATTTCATACAATGAGAGAAGAATAATAGAGGGAATAAATTATGGAAATCACTATGTATCTTATTCATTGATATGATACAATATATAATACATCCTCCATGGAGAAAATTGAATTCCCTTGAGGAAATTTGGAAAGAGCAAAAAAGAAAGGCTTAGAAAAGACAAAAAAAACCCTAGGTGGAAAAAAACAGTTTCCAAAACTATTCTAGAGGCTCACGAATTTGGAAATTGTTGTATGGAAGCTCATGAGTGAGGTAAATGGAATGTAATGATGGATTTAGAAGTTTAGATATGATGTGGAGGTCGAATTGGTCAAGTGGAAAAAGATTCCAAGTCAACTAGCTTTATCTTTTCCACTAGAAAGTATATAAAAAAGGACAAAGCTAACTAAATCAAGATAGTGTCTTTCTAATTCAGGAATGGAATAAAATCAGACAAAATCCAAGGAAATACTATCCATAATCTATCCAATTTTTTTTTTGTGAATGAGGATAGCATGTGGTCCACTAAAATACAAAACTGACTTATTCTACCTAGTCAAAACTCAGGAAATTAATCATAAATGATTAATTAATTTTATCCTAAGTCTAGAATGATGTAGTGGATTTTTTAAATGTTCCAACACCCCCCCTTAAGCCTGACTTTATGGGATGGGAAACAGAAAAATATCAGAAATATAGGGCCCAAGCAACAAGGCTTATGCTCACCCCAATACAAAAATAACTAGTCCATGTAAACCGAGGAAACAAGGAAAACCTCATGGAAACAAAACCCTCCCTCAAAAATGGACATGCTTGATGTCTTCATACTATCATGATGCTCATTTGAATGAACCGAATGAGCGGAATGGGATGCTTCTGTGTAACTGAATTGATGAAGAGATTGTGGATGTCATGATCATGCATCAGTGCATCAATGTTGTGTAGGAAAGAACCATGTGTTGAAGCTCTAGGAACTTCATCTTCTGATGATGGAGGAGCATCAAATGAATTTTTATTGTTTCTATAACATAGATAATCAGATCTGAAAAAAAATCAATGATGGAAAGAAGATCTATGCATACTCCTTCCGAAGGAGATACAATGAATTCAACAAGATCAATTTATTTTGTAGCTGCAATGTGGTGTACTAGTTCTTGTACTTTCTTCTCAAACTGATGTAGAACCTTTCTGATATTTAAAATGAGATCATGCAGCTCTGAAATATCATAATGTGATTCATATGGATCAGTAACCAGTAAAGATGTGGGTTCTCCATGATCGAACAGAGTTTCAGTAGGAAACATGTGAGAAACTAGATCACCCTGACAGCTGAGCGAGCTTGGAGAGTGTGAGGACTTGAATTTTGAACCATGAATGATGGGGTCAAGTCCATATGTGTGGAATATCATTCCAAATAAATCCAAAAACATGGCTTTCCAACCAATGAAAGATATGAAAGACAAAAGTGCAACAGAGGCAAGTGACACCATGTATGAAAACATAGAATTGTGTAGTTTCTTAACTGGAGAACTTGGGGTTTGTAGGGTCTTTTGTGCATCCAAAGGCTGGGAATATGATGTGGTATATGTAATGACCTGCATATCATATTGTAAATCATCTTCTAAATCATAATCAAAAAATATTTGAATGGAGGTGGAAAGACCTTTCAGAAGACAAGTCAGAAGCTAGTAAAAACTGACTAGTTTTGAGAGTAGACTTGGATGAACTGACTGAAGATTGTTCAAAGGAAGAGGTGGAGGTTTCTGATTCGGATATATCATAATATGAATCAATATTAGAGACATCAGAATTATATTTCACTCTATCACTCAAAGCATAAACATCATTACCTTTGGGAGAGGCTTGGAAACAGTGTTCCTGTTCTACAGCAAGCTTGCCTTGTTCTTTCTTTGCAAAGTCAAGAACATCTATGTTATGATCTTCAAGCATCTTGGTTGTGATGTACAATTTCTTCTTGAAGAAATATTTCTTAGGATGAGTGCCTTGGCAGAAATAAGAACACTTGGGCTTCTCCTTCTTCATCTTCTTGGATTTGGAATCTCCATCAGAATCCTCTTCATCTGACAATATCTTATGTTTGGATTTGTCATTCTTGAAACTCTTTGATCCATGAGCAACAAGTGCAAAGTACTTGGAGGGCGATTGATCCCTCATTTGGACCAACTTGTCCTTTTCTTGAGAGAGTGAATCAATGAATGCATCCAAGGTTGGCATCTTCCACTTGGGAACTGCAAGTCTTGTAGAATGAAAAGTAGACACAAATACTAAGTATCCAGAGCTTAGTTTTGATAGAATGGTAAGGATTAATTGCTCATCCTTCTTCTCTATACTACGTTGCTTGAGCTGAAGCACTAGGTTCTTGAATTTTGAGATTAACTCCTCCATAGAATCGAAATTACTTTGACTAAGAGAGATCAGCTCAATCTCCAACAAATGACCTCTGAGCTCATCATGTTTTCCAAAGAGAGACTCTAGCTTTGTCTAAACTTCATTTGGAGTGGATAGAGAATCAATATGGAATAGAATATATGGAGATACAAAGAGACAAAGTAACCCATAAGATTCATCAAGCCTATTGAACCATTTTCATTTTAATGCAACAGCTCCTGGCTCAGTTTCAAGCCCCATAGTGACTCTATACAATCCTTTGCTATGAAGCTGGATGATCATATGTGCCTTCCAGTCAAAGAAATTGAAGGGAGCGAGTGCCATATATTTCGCTTGATTTTGCTCCATACTGATGCGCTCCTAGTGATGGTAATACCGGCAAAAGAAAAACACTCTTTGAAATTGTTTTGAATCAAGCTAGCTCTGATACCATGTGAGATTTTCAATTGCTAGGAACTAGATTCATAAGACAATTTCACATGGAATATTTCAGACAATGAGAGAAGAATAATAAAGAGAATAAATAATGGAAATCACTCTATATCTTATTCATTGATATGATAACAATATATAATACATTCTCCATGGATAAAATTGAAATCCTTTGAGGAAATTTGGAAAGAGCAAAAAAGAAAGGCTTAGAACAAACAAAAAAAGCCCTAGGTGGAAAAAGCAATTTCCAAAACTGTTCTAGAGGCTCACGAGTTTGGAAAGCATGGTATGGAAGCTCATGAGTGAGGTAAATGGAATGTAATGATGGATTTAGAAGGTTATATATGATGTCGAGGTCGAATTGGTCAAGTGGCCAAATTTTCCAAGTCAACTAGCTTTATCTTTTCCACTAGAAAGTAGAAAAAACAGGACAGAGCTAACTAAATCAGGATAGTGTCTTTCTAATTCAGGAATGGAATAAAATCAGACAGAATCTAAGGAAATATTATCCAGAATCTATCCAATTTTTTTTTCGTGAATGAGGATAGCATGTGGTCCACTAAAAGAAAAAACTGGCCTATTCTACATAGTCAAAACTCAGGAAATTAATCATAAATGATTAATTAATTTTATCCTAAGTCTAGAATGACATAGTCGGTTTTTTAAATGTTCCAATAGTTAGAAGGGGGCTACTAGGATCACAATATTTAGGATTGTTTATCCTTGCTGACATCAGATCGTCCAATTTCCATATTATGTGGATGTAGGGGGATCTTGTTTCCTTCTTCTTGGTTTCCTTAAGCATAGATCCTTGATGGTTTTTCCATAAATCAAGACATATTTTAGGGACTGTAATAATGGAATTTTGATGTAGAAATGCCTTAGGTATTCGAGAATCTCGAAGGATGGTTAGCATTGTTGCTTGACTTGGTTGAGTCTTTCTGGAAATGAGGGAACAATTAGGGGATTATACTAATTCGATTCCTAAGGTTTTCCTTCTCCCCATTACTTCCTTTGAGGAATATTTCTCTTCCTCAATTTGTTTTGGAGACAATGGCACAACCAATTTTTTTCCCATTCGTAGATGAGTCGCTTGGCATTGTAATGTACAAAGCATGTAGGATAGCTATTCAGTAACATCACTAGCACACGTAGGTTGATTTTGCTGGTCAACTTTATTGTTCAGATGTGTCGTAGGATACACTGGTAATGAGGTTTTGGTCATCATTTGGTTCATGTGGTGAGGAGGTAGAGAGAGCTAGTTCTGAAAAAAGGGTTGGTTTTGAGAGGATCTATAATATTGTTGTTATTATGACCATGGTGCCCCTTGAATAAAATGAGGCTTCTATAAATAGGGCATTTATTGAGGCCAAGGAGTAATGAGAGGTGGTTTCCAATACTATTGATTAAATGGATATTGAGGTGGATACCAAGGAGGTTAAATGTATTGATTTTTCCAAAAAGAATTTTGATCTTGGGGGTCCGAAATCATACCTGGAAATTGAGGCATTGGCTACTTGAATCTTCATTGATTAGTGAAGTAGACTTGTTCCACATTCTGTTATGAGCTTTGATATGTTTCCTTTAAACCGGGTAATTAGGGACATTCAACGGTGTCATGATTCTCTATGCAAATGTTGTAGATAACTTCAAATCGAGTGGAAATTCATTGTAGGGGTTCTTTCTTTGTCATTTTTGGCAGAATATAGATAAATTGTTTCCCATTTCCTTTTCAAATGTAGAGTATCTAGTTGTGAAGACATTGACTGCAATATGCCTATTTTCATGTCTTCAATGATATTTCCAATCTCTACCTTTGATATTCTTGCAGTGGTGGCCTTCATGGCTAGGGGTATACAGGTCATGCACTATATTACCTTCCTCGTCATTGGCTCTTGAGTAATTCTTAAATACTTATTTTACATCATTGTATTTGAACTAATAAATATCTCCATCAGCTATCATATTCAAGTGTTCCAACAATTCTCCCCATATCCCTGTCAGTAATACAAATTTGAGGGAGTCATCATCCAATTTATAGTTGGTTTCCTGCTTATAGCTGAACTAAAATCTCTCTACATAATATTCCAAGCATTCATCCATTCTCTGAGTCATCTCGAATATCTCATCCCTTGTTTCATGTGCTTTTCATATGATCCCAATTGTTGATGCTTCCTCCTTCTAGTCCCTTAAACCACCTTAGGGAAACATCCTTTCGAGTTGAAGGAAACGAACTAACTTTTTAGGAGTCGTTTTTGCACTCATATGACCTGCACAAGACTTCAAATTCAAATAAGAAGGTATTTGGGTCTTCTGTAGGTAAACCATGGAAGCATGGAGGAAGTGGAGGGTTTAGATTTTTCATTTTAGTTTCATCATCTATTTCTCTAAAAGAAAATTGGTACTCTTTCTATTCTTCATGTTCACATATTCCTCTTTTCCTTTCATTTCTTGGCTAGTCTAGCACATCTCTCATTGTAAACAGGATGTCTATCCTCCAATCGAGGGATTCATAATGTTCTAATTTAGAAGAAGGAGGGAAAATTTCTATAGGGTTGATTTTTTCTTTAGGTCTAGCCTCCATAGGAGCTATTGCCACTCCTTCAATTAATTCATTGAGAATTTCTATAGTAGTATGGGTCACTGAAGCAGAGTCCTCATACCGATTAGAGGAAATTTAGATGAAAAGTGGGCCTCCCAACCCTAATTCAAATTCCATGCCATCATGTATTATCCAATCAAAATGCTTTAACATACAAAATAGGTGTATGCATGCATAAATTCTTTATTATATAATTTGGGGATAGATGGAATTTTGTAATAATATAATTTGTCTATGCACTAACTAAGGCTTCCTGAAATTATCTTGGATAATGATAATGAAATAATATGATAACAAATTTTAGGTAATAGTGGCCCATATATAATATATAATAGTAATAGTAATTAATATTATAACTAATATATAATAATAATATACACAAATGAATGTTGGATCCAATAAATTTTACTAATATCATAACTAATATATATTATATGATAAATATATTACTAAGGTGTAGTCTAAATTTTATGTTTTCAACCCTTTCCAACTATTTTTTTCACCTTCTTGTTTTGTTCAGAGTGCGGTTGGAAATCTATAAAAAAATCTTAGAATCACATATATTAGCTATGGAAATTACATAATATGGGTGCCATGAGAGTATTTGAGGGTGTTAAATCTATTTATAGATTCAAAAACACAATTTGAACACTTCCAAATTTGGATTTTACCAAAACACAATTACCAGATTCCAACCAAAATCAAGTGGAAAGTCCAAAACATATGATAATATTATATTACAATTAATATATTATAATATTACTATACACTGTGAAAAGTTGGGTCCAATAACTTTTAACTATTATCATAACTAATATGCCCATACATCTTTTAGGTAAATTGTGACCAATATATAATATATAATAGTAATAGTAATTAATATTATAACTAACATATAAAATATTATACTATAATTAATATTTTATAATATTAATATACATCTGAAAAGTTGGGTCCAATAACTTTTACCTAATATCATAACCAATATATAATATATAATTATTATATGATAATAACTAATATCATAACTAATATACTCATCCATGTTTTAGGTAATGCATGACCCATATACAATAATAATAGTAATAGTAATTAATAGTATAACTAATATATAATAATATTATACTATAATTAGTATATTATCATATTACTATATTATACCATGAAAAGTTAAGTCCAATAACTTTTAACTAAGGAGCACTTGGGTTTTGGTTTGAATCCAGTAAATTTTATTTTTGTTAAATCCAAATTTTGAAGTGTTCAAATTGTGTTTTTAAATCCATAAATAGATTCAACACCCTCAAATACCCCCATGGCACCAAGATTATGAAATTTCCATAGCTAATATATGTGGTTCTAAGATTTTGTTTTGCAAGAAGATGGAAAATATACTTGGAAAAAGTTTAAAATGTAGAATATTTAGACTACTCCTTTAACTAATATCATAACTAATGTTAATATATAATTAATATATAATAGTAGTTAATATTATAGGTAATATATGATAGTAATTAATATTAAAACCAATATATAATAATATTATATTATAATTAATATATTACAATAATACTATACACCGTGAAAAGTTGGGTCCAATAACTTTTAAGGTGACACTATTTATTTAATATTATTTCATTATTTTGGGTGAAAACACTACATCAAACTTCGTCATCATAAATTGATTTTAATATAAAATATAAGAGCAAGCTAAACTTTAGATGATTTTCACCTTTTTGGTGAGTTTTTCCAAAATATGGCATCTCAATTATTTGTTGAAGTTGTGATTTTGATTGTTCAAATTACAATTTTGATTGTAGAAATGGATTCAGTTCCCTTGATTACCCCTGTAGAACCCCGATTACGTAATTCCAACAACCCAAAACTACCATTTCAACATTCATGTAGGATTTTGGCCGAAAAACTCATCTTATTTTCAATGCAAATCATCTAGAATTTATCTTACTCTTAAAATATATATCTAAGATATCTTTAATAAAAGTGAAATAGCCCTAGTTAACTTCAATAAAAGTGAAATAGTATAAAAAGTTGTCTGCATGGCATTATTTTATCATTTTTCTTAGGAGGCCCATATACCAATCTCGCTTTCTCCTCATTAATTATTAATGAATTGGTGAGTCGGGATTGAATATTGGTTAAGATACTAAAATTGGAAATTCTTTTCTAGCAACGACACCAAAAAGTGGTGAGCTTTGGTAATGCTTGGTATTGAGAACTAAGATGTACCAAATTCTATACTTTAATTATCAAGTAGGGAGCATAATCTTGTGAAGCAACTTGCACTGCATATGCATTCTACATCTTATCAATGTTCAATAAAGAAATTCCTTTTTGGAGGCATTTTCTGTTGATGGTGGTGTATCATCTAAGTTCTACTTGACTAACTATAAAAACATGCAACAATTCTCTGAGCTTATTCAACTAGATCAATCCATTATACAAAATTTCTTAGATAAGTAATGTAGAAAACAATGAACATCGAGCTTCTAATTACTTTGCATTAAATATGAATCCCATTCCTTCCAATCATTCAACTACACTACTGCAAATAAAGGCATACATGATCAATAGGTAACACTTTAACAAGAATGGAAATCAAATTCTTGAGCACTTGAAATAAATCATAATCCTATTTCTTCTAATCATCATGTTCTACTGTTAGAGTGTATGGAAGACATAGAAGAGTTAACAGGCCACGCATTAATAGCAATGGAAATCAGGGCATGTAACATAATCAACTTATCAATGGTGAAAATTTGCAAAATGATATAACAACTAATCAAATTCATGCACGTGAGCTACAATAAATACACGTAGTGACATAAACATGATAAATGAAGCTACACAAAACATGAACAACAATGTTAATAAATGGGCTACGCCAAATACTATTAGCAATGTTAGTAAATGGAACTAAAATGAATATAAACAACGTGATAACAAATAGAATGATGCACTCACAACATAATCATATAATTATGAAGAAAATAACAAATAGGTGATATCCTCCTATGATAGAGAGAAGGCCTTCACTCTACAACATCGTTGACCTCTAATCAACACTCAACTTCAAAACTCAATTATCAAGCTAAACTGTGTTTGTTTCTTTCCAAAAAATAATAATCAAAGTCGGCGCTAGAGGGTCTCAATGTTCAATTTCCTCCTTTCATGAAGACCATAAAATAAGAGTATTAATCAGTTTCTTTAATTTTGGGATTTGATCCCCTTAAAAAGAGGTGTGGAAATAATGCATGATAAAAAAATAGAATGGACACGATCCAACAATGTAAATGATCACGCTAGAGTCGATTGAGTGTCATGGTCTCGTGTTGTTGGTCATGTGTCATTGGTCTTCAACCGATGGAATTGGAAAAATAGTGTGCACTCTCTTACTGTCGGAAAACTAGTAAGTAATTTCTATATGAAAGTTAGTCCTCAACTCGTAGAAAGAAGTTTGTCAACAACTATGCTAGAAGGATTTTTAGTAGCAAGAATTTTTCCTAACTGGAACTTGAAAACAAACTATTCCATTGTTTCATACAACCTCGGTTGTTAGCTTAGTTTTGGAGTATAATCAATTTATTTCAACATAAAATAAGAATGCATTTATAACAACTCCATAAGGAATGGATATGAAAGGAATGCTTGGAAATGGATGGAAAGGATAGGTAACGTGACTAAATAGCCATTTAGGATAGTGCAAGTAATTGAACATTTATCATTCTCATTACAACCACACATTAATCTTCAGGAATATGCATCTTGTTGTTGAAGCAAATTTCTACAATTCTACTGGCGTTGTTAGGATAAATTGATGGAAAGATGCACGTCAATACCAAGATGCACAACAATTACACAATATGCATTGAACAAAGGATGCACAACAATCATAGTAGCTAGACACAACAAGATTCCATTTGAAATGGAATCTATGGCAATGATGACATGGAAGGATTTGTAGCAGTTATGGTTCTATAGAAATGAGTATTTATGTAGAGTTGTAGCAATCACATCAATCTTATACATGATCTAGGTGGGATTATTAAGAGATATGTCACAACTCTTTTAGGACATCTTTTTTCATTTCCATTATGTCCAACCTTTTTACAACATATGAAATTTTGTGGTCCTTTCAATAGTAATATAAATTTTGGAAGCTGCTAGTGAGATGAACACACTTGAGAACTAAAATTGCTTTGCAACTTATATATAAATAGTTGTTTCGTTACATGCAAAAGAGTTGTGATTTAAGGAGTCTTACCACTACAAGAGAATCGAAAACACAAGTTCTCCTAGACCTCATTCTACTGTTATTTGTATCTGTGTTGTTTACCAGGGTGATACCATGTGTGACACCCATCAAGGGTGGTTACTTATTCATAAAATAATTCAAAATTACTAAAACTTCATCGGTGATTCACACAACATAAATTATGATAATAAATCATGTAACCATATTAGCATATAAGAAGTTTACAATAGTATATAAACAATTTCAAATCATAATAAAAATACCTCGATATAAGAATGGTGATGAAGTCCAAACTTAAGAAAGCTTCCATCTTCTCCTCAAGTTGCTTCCCTCTTCATTTCCCAAAGCGGAACCACAATTTTACCTTCTAGCCAACTAGGGCCCTAGCCCCAGGAATCCATCTAAATGGTCCCATCCAAATGGCCTCTTGGCCCTCCATTCTCGAGACCCCCAAAGAACAGAAAAATGATGCACTAGTAGGATATGTATCCAATCTTACAAGAGTTCTCAAACTCTTTCAACTCTTACAGAATTCTCATACCCCAAAATATCCAAAATTCCCATTCCTAGAAAAACTCTCACCAAAATATCATTCAAGAGAAAAGAACCCCCCTCCTCCCAATATCAAGTCTCCTATTTATATGAAAAGTCCTCATCCTCCTCCTCATTCATCAATAAATGGAAAATGCCAATTGGGTAATATTCAACAATTAATACATTTATTTAAAAAAAAATAGTCCTTTGTTTTAAATAATAAAATATTTAAGAAACATGGTTGCAAAGTCTCGGTTTTCATGCTACTATCTTAAATGAAAGTATGAAAACTCTTTTCTAAAAATTTGTGCAACCTATCTATGGGTACCCACACGAAGCTGGTACCCAAAATAACCGCAATAAGGGCGCGTGAGCGGAAAAAAAAAGATGCGCACGCACCTCCAAAGGCGCGCACGCGTCCTTGCTTTGGCAATGCTGAATGTCCATGTGGTTCAGCCCACGTGGACAAAAGGGGCGCACATGCGCCCTTGGCACATACGCACATATTGGCGTGCACGTGTTAGTGGCGCGTGCGCGCCTCTGTTTTTTTATTAAAAAAAACAGAGCTCACGGGTTTTGTCATTTTTGACAGACCCATGAGCTAAATTACCAATCCACGAGGGCACCTTCAACCCTGCAAACACGTCCTCGTGCACCCCCGTTGTCATCAACACCAAGCAGTCACCCCTACACCACGGTGCTATCCGTTTCTCCAGGTAAGTGCTCCTCAAAGCACAAATTTGTCTTTATCTTTGTTTTCCATTTGAATTTTAATTAAAAAAAAAAATTATAATCCATTAAAAAACCAGGGAAATTTAATTGCAGGCCATCTACACAACTAACAAGATGTCAGACACACCACCACCATCCAATGAAACCCGACCTCCAGAAGAGAATATGGGAACCGACAATGAACCCAATGAACCCAATGAAAACCGTGAAGATCAATTACACCAAGACTTAAATCAATTGAGGGCACTGAGTAATGAATTGAATAGTACCACGGAACCCTCTCGGGTTTCCTTGGCTTCATCACTTCAAAACATTATTGAATCAATCAATATTACACACAGTGAGATAACAAACTTGAGCCAATACAGGGCTCGAATGAGGGAACACTACTCCATTGGGTTGTCCAAAGAGCAAATAAAAGACCTCAACATCAACAAAGCCCAGTTATATAGCAAGTTCATAGTTCCCTCAACCAAACAGCCTCCAGCTTTGACAAGGGCTCGGGTTTTCATGGACTGGTGCATTTACCAACCATGGAGAGATAACTGGAGATAGAGGTGGTTCATGGTGTTTGACAGGCCCCCGTGCAACAATTTGGAGGTCCCACAGTATTTCCTTCGAAAATTGTGGGTTGAGTTTGAGCTAGGGTACCATGTCAACTATTTTGACATCACTGAGTTTCAGGGTGTCGGTCTTGGATTTTCCCAAGATCAACCTCAGGCACACCGCAACCCACTTAGAGGACCTCCTACACCCAGGAGAGAGCCAAACCCCCCTCCTCAGCCACCCGGATTTGGTAGCGATCTAGATGACATTCATGACTCCGTCAGACGTGCCACACATGACTTGCTTAGACATACCAAATTTGTGGCCATGTATTCCCAGAGCCAGGAGGACATCAATGAGACATAGATAGTTGCACAGTCTATGGGTGGTGGCCAAGACATGCCGGTTACAGGTGGAACCTAGGAGGGGCATTCTAGTTCTGTTGGAACAAAAACACATCGTTGTTCTCACTGTGTTCATTCTTGCCATGGTGATACGCAGCAACATGCCATAGGGAGCTTCATGGATACGGTTTGCTATTGTTTTATTTAATGTTCAAGTATTTGTTGTATTTTATTTGATATCGTATTGTTTAATATATTTAACTTTGAATTACACATTGTTGAATTTATTTGTTTTAATGTTCATTTATTGGGTTTCGAGTCTCCACCCCCCAGGTGGGAGGACGTCGGTCCCTTTGACCTCGATGGAGCCATGGCAGTAGCAGATGATATTGCAGCACCATACACACAGGCAACTTCTTTACTTTGAATAATTAGATCCAGTTACGAGTAATTTGTGTTTAGTAATTACAAATTAATTAGCATTGAGTAATTACCATATTATCATCATATTTTACAGTTGTGTTTATAATATTGTCTAATTTATTTGAGAGATATAAATTCGTATAATCCCACCAAAAAAAAAAATGAAACCTTATCAAACATGAAAACTTAACAAAACTATAAACATTTGTGTTAGACACAATGCTCACTGAGAGGGGGGGGTGAATCAGTGAGCCTATACTTTATTTAATTTCAACTTCAATCACCAACTCTTATATCATCATTTCACATTCACATCATATTCATCAATCAACTAAATATAAACTAATGAAACACATCAACACATAATACGAGACTAGATATAGTTTTTGTAATCTTTTGTATTGGTTCAACGGCTACAACCGTGAGGTAATTCAACACCAACTAATACAATGAGCACCAACTCATCATCTAGGACCTAGCCTAGTTTTTCTTAGATCCTACTAAGAAAATGGATACAAGACCCTGCTTGTATTTACGATTACATAGTTGTCACATATCATACATATCACATTCATGTCATTATTCACATCATCTCATTCATCAATCTGTTGCCAGCACCTTGTCTTCAATCATCATTTTGTCCTTGTTTCATCATGTCCAGCATCTTCTCAAACATATCGATATTCTATCTACATTCACATCTTTAACTTGTCATCAACTGTCATTAACCATAGGCAAATTATCATTCTGCTATCAAGATATCAAACATATCCACATTTATATCACTTTCTGCTCATCATCACTCTGTCATAATTTTAACCAGGATATACACAAATACATCATTCTCTCCTTTCACCAAACTACTGCCCAAAATATCATTAGTCTCTTCATACTGTCTAGATCGTCATGTCTTTCTATTGTACATGCACATCATATCACATGATATTCAATCGATGTGTCTATGTAATTTTCATTTTATTTTTATTTTTAATTGTTGAGCCGACTTTGTCCTTTGAATGGACACATAATAGTTCACATACAATGTTTTATTTGCATGCTTGTTTTGGTTTGACTTCACACAACCACCTCAAAGGCCACGTTAGAAACTTAGGGCTTCCTCATTTTTTTTTGTGGGCTTCTACATCATCATGTTTAAATACTTCAGCATCAAAGGTTTCATCAAGCAATTATAAGGGCAAGGGCTCCATCACACCCACAACAATAGACCACAAACAATTCCAAGAACCCCAAGGAAACAATACATTATGTCTTCATCACCATACATCAAGGATTCCACATATGGACATCTTCAAGGTTCAAGGGCTTCAAAATCCATCGCAAGTGCCATTAGATAAGGGCTGATTCAATTTGTATGTGGGTTTCAATGTGGGTTCCACCATCAAGAGTCAATCATTTAGTATTTAATCAACATGCTTTCAATGGACATCAAGTCCATCATCAAATGGTAGAATGGACCATCACCAAGGGTTCCACTGCCCCATCAAACCACAAATGACCACAGAATGGGTCACTTGGCTCATTAGGTGTTCCAATGGCTCCAATCCCACCTCCATGGTTCTTCATGCCATGTGTGTTCTTCAAGCCATCCACATCATCATGTTCTTTGCCATTCCTCAAGCCTTTGTCATTAATGTTGTCACCACCATCACCATCACCGTCAATGTCTTCATAGTGGGCAAAAGAGAATCATAGTGGCCAAGCTTCTAGAAATTCAAGAACCTAATGTTTCTCATGTCCTTATTACCCTAGTTTATTATCACGGGATTTCCAATTTCTTCTAATACTTGAGACTGAAAGTAATCATACTACTACTCCTAAAACATGCTATTAGGAAAGACATATAAACAACGTAAAACAACTTATCACATGTATTGTCACTAATGTTTTTGAAAATGATGTAAGGCCCATAAGGATGAACGATAATCTTACAAATATGGTCTATGGGGCCTTGCTATTATCTTGATTCAAATTCAACTCGATAAAAGATTTGGCATCAAGAATACTCATTTAACTCATTTCACTCAAGATTTATTTGATTTCAATCAAGTGATATCATTCTGACAACATAGCTATTCAATCAAGAACACATAATTACTCATTCAATGCAAAAGAACATGGCACATTCAAGCTTGTAAGTAAGTTAACCATGAAAAAGATTTCTCTTTCTTCCTTTTTCTAACGATCAACACTCTAAAGTGTATTAAATAACATGCACACTAACTTAACTGCTATTTAGCACCTCTTTGCAAATTTAAACAATGAGATGCCATTTTATTTGATGATGTAAATGTTATGGAAATAAAGGGACTCAAGATCCTCACTCTAGGGATGCAAATACTTTTCCACTGGGTGAATCAAGCTTCTAGGAAACTACAAATCTATAAGAAGACATCAAAACCTAGGAACTCTTCACTAAGAACCCAAACACATTACATAGGTTTCCAATTCAAATTTGTAAATGGACATGAATTCCATTTGCTTATGAGACACTGCAAATCTCTCTAGGGCCAAAGGAAAAGCTCACCTACTCATGGGGATGACTTTAGAAAAGGAAAAGCTCACCTACTCATGGAGATGACTCTAGAAAAGGAAAAGCTCACCTACTCATGGAGATGACTCTAGTTGGATATCATCTAACTTGAATATAAATTTATTGCAGTCATTTTTTCTAAGTACCATCATTGTCATTCTCATTTTCATTGTGTTTAATATTGTTAATATTGTTTTTATAAATTCAGTCAAAAATTTGTAGTGTTCGCAGAGGTGTCCGCAGGGCTCCAACGACCAACCATCGCCACCGGGGACCAGCAGTTCTCCCCGTGCGCAGGGATTGTGTGTATTAAAGCATAAATTTAATTTCAAATACGATGACTTGTCTGTGTATATTTATATTTTTGTATATTAAACCATGAAGTTATAAATGTGTATGCAGGTGCGAGCACCTCGGCCTGCCAGTGCCAATATTCCTCCCTCCCCGACCTTTCGGCCACCCTATATGCCATTTGTATCCCCTGGAATACATGCTCCATTCCCCAACCCCTTCCATCCAGCCCCCCTCCTCTTATATAGCACCACAATTCCATCCAGCTCCCCCTTACGCATCATATCCAGCTCCACCTCCATATCAGTTTCCCATGTTCCCACCCTCCCCCATTCAACCACGGCACACCACCCATCCACAGTCACCCATACCTCTACCGCAACACAGACCTCGCCACCCCCCCCCACATTCCCCCACCACACTCGCTTCCCCTTCCAGGGTGCGCCCATCCATACTACAGCCAGTTGGGGTTTATAGCCCTAGACGTACATCTCCACTTCCCCCACCCCAGTCCATGCCTCCTCCTACCACGCCCCCTTCTTCCATTGTTACCCCCAGTGGTGCAGCCACCGTTGATGTGGCTACATCCTCCCCTTTACCGTCCACCCTAGCATCGGATTAGGCTGTCCAGCCGACTGCTCCATCCGCCAGCCTCAAAGACTAGCCGATTTTGTTCACGGTGATATTGACTAGTTTATCATTTAAATCTCGTTCAATTTTAATGGAAATTTCTATATGAATCTAGTTTCAGCATTGATCTGATTGTTCTAAATGTTGTAGGGTGGCATTACCGAGAGACTTGGATCACAGAGGAGGGAGACCCCCTCACGACTTATTGTCTCGCATGCAGTGAGTTATCCAAGATTTGAAAACTATTTTTAGTTTGAAATTATGTTTTATACTTGTATAATTCCCAGGAAAAGTTGACATATTATTGTTGTCATTTCACGGCTCAGGGGGAGGTACTCAAAGGTGCTGGAAGGACCCAGCTTCCTCTAGCATGAAGAAGAGGAAGATTGATTTTGGAGATGCACCTGGGAGCTCCGAGGGTGGGCAGGAAGATTGAGAGACCCTCCTATGTATAGTAGCCACGATGTGGCATTTTCGGCACGAGTTGCCATATTTTGTACAGGACACCACGGGCCATATTTTTTATAGGGAACGATTTGCCTTTTTTTGTACGGGGCATGAGTTGCCATTATATAGACGCTAGGAACGATGTTCCATTTTTCCAAAAATTGTACATGATTGGATCAGTTTTGCATATTAATAGATGGATTTGCACTTGTGTATATGAGTTTGTCCTTGATTACATTTTTGCATACATGATTTTGTCTTTGATTCGGAACTCTCATCTGTGGATCATAGTGTTAATTGCATGTTATTTGAATGGTTATTATTTCACAAATTTGTCTTAAGCAATTACACACAACATATCCTAAATGTTTATGGTTTATTGAATGAATGTTTACAATCATCTAATCATTTACATTGTAGAAGTTACCAAACCTACGCAAGTGGTTTTAGTGTCATGTTCTCTTCCTTGCTCGGGAATGATGGGAGGGGACGTGACATAATGGAAATGACTGCAAGTGGTAATTGATTAAATTCTTAACTATTCTTTTGAGATAAGTTTAAATAATATAAATAAAAATAACAATTCAAAAGGTAGTATATAGTGCCCTTAGTTATGAATCCATGTGCAAATGACAAATGATAATCCATTTATGTGATTAGACACTTAGGAATTATGAGTCCACCTTCTATCCCTTAAGTGATTTAATTAATAATCATGGTTGATGAGATGTAAAATTACAAGAACATCAACTTACACTTCTTGGAAAATTTAAAGTTTCCCTCAAGCTAAGCTACTGACAAAACATACAATTAAATCTAACTAGAAATTCATGACTTGTTACAAAGATAACTATGCAAGTTACACAAGTAAATAGTTACACTTCCTATGAAATGAATTTGAATGCATAATACATTGGCCACTATGGAACACTAATGAAAATTAGGGATTCTACCATTGAACTCTTCTGAGAAAAAGAGAAAAAATGTACAAGTCACCAAGATCATGCAAAATAAAATTCCAAAACCCTTGATTCCTTACAAGGGTTGCTAAGTGAGTTTGCATGCTAGTTAATGACTTTGCATGTCACTAGAGGTTAGAAAACAACTAAAAACAACCTAGTAAGTAAGATTAACTGATCAAGATTCTAAACCCAAAATGGAGTAGTCAATCTATTTTAGGGATTTTGTTGCAATGATGAGCAAAATTTGTTGATATATCCAAGTTGTGAACGAGACAATATACAATGGTTATTTATTTGACAAGCACGAGAGTACTATAATAGAAAATAAATAACTAAGAAGCATGCAAGCAATCATATCATAATATTAAATACAAGAATGTAATTCAAATACAATAAATGGATGGAAAAAACAAAACTCATATATTCTTCAAATGTAAAAAGCATACAAATGTGTAACATCATTTGAGAAAAAATGATTTGAGGCAATTTAGCTCCAACACTCTCCTTGGGATGGGTCATTTTCCTTATTAAAATCTCTCTCTAGATATAGTGACTGAAGAACACTTACTTCCTTAATGAAATAACTCAAGTAAGAATGAATACAATGAATGATAAAGATGAGAGAATGAGGTGTTTGATCTCCAAGCTCTTTCTTCCCACATGACCTTACAATTATTCTCTTCTTCAAGTCTACCCCATGGCTTTCATTTATAGGAAAATTATGAGATTCAATGAAGAACTATTTCCAAACCATCTTCCCAAACCCTAGCACATACCCTCAGCCAAACACTAGCACTAAACCATCTTCTTCATCCTCACCATCACCATCACCATCACCGTCAATGTCTTCATCATCACCACCATCTTCATCATCATCATTAACTCTAACTCTAACCCTAATTCAATTTCCTTCTATAAATCTAGCCCTAACCCTCACCCAAACCCTAGCACTAAGCCATCTTCTTCATCCTCACCATCACCATCACCATCACCGTCACCGTCACCATCACCATCATCATTAACTCTAACTCTAACCCTAGTTCAATTTCCTTCTATGATTCTAGCCCTAACCCTCACCCAAACCCTAGCACTAAGCCATCTTCTTCATCCTCACCATCACCATCACCATCACCATCACTGTCACCGTCACCATCATCATCATGTCTTATCATCATCATTAACTCTAACTCTAACCCTAATTAAGATATTAGTGCCATAAATAAGATATTAGTGCCATTATACAATGAAACTGACACATTCCAACATAGCTTACCACTTTACAAATTAACATATACAACTATAGACTATGTTGGTTTATTTGTGTTCGAATAAACATCATTATCCCTTACAATTCCAATCAATATAGATGATGTTTGGTCAAGTGTAGAGAGGAGAAACTAGTGTCTTGCTTGGCCATGGATTCATAAAAATTATGGTAGTAACACCCTACAACAGAGATGGCTAGAGATGCCTTGGGAATATTTTGATAGTTTTTCTACATCAAATAAGGTAACCTTAATTAATTGCATTTTTTGCTTTCTCCCTTAATGTTATCAATTCTAGGACTTTGCACCTAGTTTGATTGCTTTGTCTTCCTAGTGGAATGGTATATCCTTCCATTTGAGGAAATGTCCTTTACCATCATAAATTACTAGGTTATATAACACATTAAGGAGTTGAAGAAACAACAACAAACTATTTCCTTAGATCTATAAACCTTGAGATGATAGAATGTGGTTTTGAGTTTAAAATACCCATGGTTGAAATAAACAATGCATCACAATAGAATCAATGTATACCTTGTTTTGTGTAAAACCTTTAGGAGGATGCAAAGGTTTCTAACAAAGATCATGGTCTTGGGAAGGGTGATTAGGATAAATATAATTTGACCTTTCAATGTGCAATATCTAGGGTGGGGAGGTGTTGGAGAGTGGGGAACTAGGGAGTATACCAACAATCATCATGTTGAATAGAGCATGAAGTGGGGAAGTGTTAGTTTTTGGAAAAAAAATCATTGTTAGAGGTGAGGGGATATTGTAAGGATGGTAAATATGGATGAAAATTATCATATTTGGATTCATAGAGAAAGGAAAGGTGCATATACTTACAGATATCCTCATTCCATACAATGGTATTGAATAAGAGATGAGAGAGTTGAGGTTTTTTGGATGAGTTGAAGTGATATTTTTAGTTATGTTTAGTGAGTGTGTGGTTTTTTTTGCTAGCATAATATGAGGTGAAGAGAACAAAATTAACTTGGGAACTAA